>OX235271.1:102026171-102155970 GCA_944472155.2 Trichobilharzia szidati | reverse complement strand
CTAGACATTGAATTATAAAATAATATTCATGACACGTGAGGTTTGATATCTAGACGTTTTGTAATTTAGCACTTCTCACTGTAATCTGAAGTTATTGGCTTCTCACTGTTTCAAATGAGTTTGTCGTGTTTGGGAATTTCCGATGACAAAATATGTGTATTCCTTATGTCGTCACTGATTATTTCTTCGCTCAAAAAAGGTTTCATTACCAACTTACTGAGAAGATGATCGACTTTAAAAATTAAAATTATTTACTTAAGTACTGGCACAGTACAGAATAAGGCTTTTTATTTTACGTGGTAAGGATTCATTGAGTAAGTTGAAGAATTTCATTTACATTTGTCTGCGTGATTACTATCTTTCATGGTTTACTCTGGTTCTAAGTGATATCAATCTGAGCGATTTAAAAGGCTCATCCGACTCACTTAAACTGTTCAAATAACAACTGGTGCTTAGATAACTCTCATCTGACTAGACAGTATCATCGGATTATGAGTACAGTCCGTTTGTCAGCCAGTCCTCTTCAGTGTATATTTCTTCACAAACTGAAGGAATCATTGAAAACAAAGTAGCATTAGGCAGCTGTCTCGTCCTGTTTCGATACGCTTCAGCTGTTTGCACCCAGGACTCTACCAGGGATTGAACCTCAGACTTAATAAGAAGTTATGGCTGAGTAGGATCCACCCTGTCAGACGTGATGGGTGGTTGCTTTGTATCATACTCTAGCAGAAGTTAGAATTCACTGGTTATCGGATTCCAGTCGAGTTGTTGAATGGTCAACGGTCTCACCTCATGACATAAAGGTTCTTTCTTCGACGGCTGCCGGAGTCACTAGTGATTACTATCAAAGAGTCCCAAACAAGATTTAGAAAGTTTTCTGATGCTGTCTGGTTTTTAATGACTCTAAAACTGATTTCGGTCAGTGATGAAGAGTTTGTTTAAATTAATCAACATCCCTACAAAACTACGAATCGGAAAGCGGAAAAGGACTACTCAATATCTGTAAACAAGAAGCCACTTTATATACGACTACAATTCAAGAGCGATATACCAAGTGAGATAATTACGAAGAAATTAAGAAAATCAGTTCAAAGAACTTTTAATGCTGGTGAACTACACGTCTTATTCTCTACACAACCGATGGTGCTACCTCAACTGAAAGATGAAGTACCTAGACTAGCCACTTCAAATTGTATCTATCAAATCGACTGCGCTTGTGGAGCGAGTTATATTAGCCGTTGCTCTAGGGACTTGATTTTTCGTGCTCGAGAACATCTCCCACTATGGCTAAGTAAAGGTGTAGTTATAACCACTAACAATTCGATATTGGACCATCTGGTGCAAACCGGCCACAAAGACAGCGTGGAAGAATCCTTCTCTATAATCTACCGGGTGCCAAATAAATTGCCAAAATCATCGAAGCACCGCATGCTCCAAACAGCAGAGGCTATTGCAATTCGCCTCAAACAACCAATGCTCTATATGCAAAAGAAGCATTTCCAGCCCCTACTACTACCCTGGCCTTCAGTAGAGACTATAAATTCATGAAGTTGTAATATTATCTTTCCTAATTTTTCTAACATTCAGCTTATTTTATGTTGATGCTATTGAACTGTAATCTATTGATATTATTGATTGTTCATAACACTAATTCATTCACTCACTATAATGTCTATATAACTGTAGAGCCTGATGATGAAGTTATCGAAAAGAGTACTCTTTGTTCAGTATCCATTCTTTTGAAAACTACAAATCCCAAATATTCATTTCATTCAGCCTTCGATTTCATACAGCAATTTAAAATTGAAGTACACAGAATGAAAGTTCCCGACCAAAAATTTGAGTCATTTTGACTGTGTGCATTTTAAAGATGGAGGTGACAAACGTCCAACTAGACTAACTTATTCATTTGTTTATTATTCGTCTGCGCCACCGTGAAACAAACAATTGGCAGAAATTAGAATTCATAAGCTGGCCATTGGATTGGGTCCCAGTGGCTCAATGGTCTACGAGCTAGCTCGCCTTGTCACCAGAATGTTCTGGGTTCGAACCCCGGTGGATGCGTACTTCCGAGGAGTCCCAGACCAGGACGAAACAGCTGTCCAGTACTCCCAGGTTTTCCAGTGGTTCTCTAACTGATGTCAGCTCATGATGAAATCCTCCATCCAATCAAACAATTAAGCATAACTACGTAAGTTTGATCACGGATTGATAACTTTCAGAAGAACCATTAAAAACCAGAGAAAACTGGGAAGCTGTTTCTTCCTAGGCTGTAGGTTTTCATCCATAACTCCACCGATGATTAAACGCAGGGCCTTCAGGTTACGAGGCAAGCTCGCTGACCATCCATCTACTGGGATGGAATCCAACGGCCTATCAATTCACGAATTTCAATGTCGCTGACAGCCATTGTCAGTGGAGAGTTCTATCACTTCTGTAACGGACAAAACAAGAGACTTGGTAATGGAATCTGATATGCCCATATTGGGAAATTATGTATACCATATATTAAAATTGTCGTTTGCACAGATCCTCCGTGTTGTGCTACTTCTGCCCTTCGTATTATTTCCTAGTCTTCTTTTCCTGTCTCGCAAGTTTTGTCGTCATTTGTCATTTCTTCTCTTTGACGTCAAATCTATCACTCCGCTATTTGATATTTTTATGCCGATGAACGTCTCTTTACATACTACTGATAAGTGTCGTCAGTAGCACACGCCACACTACTACTACTACTTTTACTACTGGTAGCACCACCACGACCACTGATGATTATAAAAAATTCTTTTGTGTTTTTAGTAATCTGTATATTTCCTGTCTGTTTTGCTAAGAGAAGTAATTCAACATTCCCCTTTAATGAAACGATCTCATGAGCGAAATAATCAATAATATTTGAATAAATACATTCATCGATTAGTCATATATTTGCCATAGCCTTCATTATTTTTATTCGAATTATTACTACTGTTACTATTATTATTATTATTGATATTATTGTTATAATAGTCAGTTACATTGATAATTTAGGCACAGTTGAGTGTAACAAGTACGAATATCAGTAATAATAATCATAATAATAACATTGGTGATAATACTGATAATAACAGCAGTTAGAATAAGCATAAAGTTAGTTAATTGTATTGCTGGTAAAACAATGAAAGAGAGAGAAAGTTTTCTTCGTAAAATTCTCCATTTCAGCGAATGAATGCAAAATAAAACGATAAAAGAAAAGAAAAAAAACTGATTAGTAAGTTCTTTGGCATATTACTCTTTTATATTGGTGGGTAAGATACTACTTATATATATAGCTAAGATTAATTTTTCAACAAAAACTGCATCTTATGATGATCATTATTATTATGTCTGGTGTGCTTTTTCAGTGTGTGTAGTACAGTCCATAGTGCTTACTCAGTTCAATGAATACCAGTTAACGGGAAACGATTCACTGTAGGACATTTATTCGGTAGAAGAAAGTTGTTCAATTCATTTGGATAGTTTATTAAGTTTGTAGTGAGCTGATGTTCATTTTCAAGAAACATTTTATTTGTTTGTAATAATCCATAAGTATTGATATTACAACTAGTATTATTAGCATTACCATTATTACTATGTTGTGGTGCTACCATATGGTCTGTAAAAGCAGGAGATAATGTCGATGAGTTCATTGACGTGATACATGGTGGAAAATCAATAATTTGTTGTTGTTGTCCTTTATGGGTAAATAACTTATCTGTTTGCTCCGTTAATCGCTGACAATGCGGATACTGAAAGTGATGATGATTATCTCTACAGGTGAACAAGTCAAATTTATTGGATTGTTCATCATTCTTGCAATAAGGATTATCATTGTGTAGACATTCATATTTATCATTCTCTTTGCTTTCATTATTTCTTCCTTCATTGTCAGTGATATGTATTATCATCGTTATCATCCCCTTTGACATTTTCTGCGTCATATCCCATATCATCATCACAGTCGCCATCGTTTTCATAACCACCACCGTCGTCTTCGTATTCGACTTCGTCTCCATCATCCTCATCATCATCCACAACACCGTCATCATCATCATCATCACGATCATCATCTTGAATCAGATCATTTTTATGCGGAGACGCTGAAGATGGTGTTGTCTGACTAACAGTAGTAGCAGTAGTAGTATATTCATCTTGATTAATATGACTAGACTGACTGTCACATTCTGATATTGAATTGACAAGCATTTCTGAAGACGAACCACCGTTGGACGAAGACATTAGATTGTTTGTCTTGCTGTGAGTATGATTATTGTTATTGTTGTTGTTGTTATTGTTCCCACTACTATTTACAGATGTTGGTGTCTCTTGACGAACTAAATTACGTCGGTATTTTGCGCGAGCATTTTGAAACCAAACCTAAGATGGAGCACAAATAAAAAAACAGAAGTATATAAATATCGGCTTCACATATTTTTATAAATAAAAGGTAAGTGTGGTGAGAGCTGGCTGCTAGCCAAAGTTGGTAGACAGTAATTGACGTCAATGTTTGTGTCCCAAATATTGGTGGTGAGAAAATGATGAGAACAAAGGCTTTGCGTAGGCGGATCCAGTTAGCATATGGATGATCTGACACAGCCACAAAGAGATGCAAGGTTAACTTTCTGTGAGAAACAACCAATCAAAAGACTGTATTTTCTACTAACAATAATGTACATTAAAATCTATAAATCAGTGTTGATTTTCTTTAATAAACGATCTATTGCCTGGCCCTTGTCTTCTGTTATTATATAAGTATTCTTTTATATTCTAAAACCTAAATCAACTGGACGTCTCTCAGTCAGATTAATTTAAGGGTTCTAAAAACAACCTATCACATAGATAAACATTTTATAGTATCATATCAAGGAAAATAAACCAGCGAAACGGTTCGAACTTCATTTTAAAACGTACTGATGCAGTTCTTCTGCGTGAGATTGATGAGTACTATTAACAAGTGCAGCATTCGTTTCTAGGGGTTTTATTTCATCTGATTCCAGTTTTCAAACATGAAGTTACATAGCTAAGATGTGTTCACCAATTCCCTGTAGACGAAATGTACTCAAGTTTGTTGAATCTAACTACAAATCAAAAATTAATTAGAAATTAATTGTCGCTTTCTGTGTTAATTTCAAGTGGCGAATTATGCCGGAAAAATAAATATCACCAACAGGCAGAAGACGAAGAGCTTTAGAATCTTCGCCAAGTAATATTTATTTAAACACAGCACCGTCGAGTGAAGGATTAAGCATGATCGTTAACTTTTGTACACTGAGATGAAAATGACACCAGCTCAGTTAATCTTATCAAAAATGAATAGCTTTTGAAATAATAGAGAAGATTTGTAGCTAAGGTGGATGATTTGAAGACATCAAATTCATGAGAGAAGAAGAGTTAGATAACAAAATCCCATTTTTAGATGTCTTAATCAGGAGAACCAACACAGGAAATTTAGAAACACGAGTTTATAGAAAATCAACGCACACACAGACCAAATACTCAACGATACTAACAATAATCCAATTAATCACAAACGAAACTGTGTGCAGACATTGTTTAAAAGAGTTCAAACACACTGTGGCACTCCAGCGTTGAAAAGAATGGATGAAAAATACCTATTAACGGTCTTCAAAAAGAATGGATATCCACAAAATTTCATCAAAAAGTGTTTAGAATCGAATCACTACACCGGCAGAAATCATCATCAAAGACTACAAGAGAATTCATCCCACCATACATGAAAAATATCTCTGAAATAACAACTGGAATACTGAAACCGTTTGAAATAGATATAGCACACAAGCCAGTTAAATTACTTAATTCAATATTGTGCAAACCAAAAGATCCAACAGGAAAGGGAGATAAAATTAATAACATTTACAAAATAAATTGTATGAATTGTAACAGACATTACATCCGCCAAAGTGGACGTCCCCTTTGAATCAGAATCCAGGAACACAAATCAGCTGTGAAAAGACATGATATATATTCTTTCATATCAATGCATATAGATAATTATGGACATCAGTTTGATTGGGATAATGTCAAAATCTTAGACAGAGGAAACACCAAAAGTGCCAGGGAATTCCTAGAAGCCTGGTACTCAAGCGAACCAGCGATTAACAAACATGTTAATATAGACCAAATATACCAACTAATAAAAATTAATCTTGTGAACAGAAAGTTTAAAATCCAAGTCAATAGAAAATGATCAATACATATGTAAAGATGGTTACCGGGAGACGGAATTCTATCACTCATGGAAAATTTAAATCAGTTCACTTTATGTTAAAATTTGCGCTAAAGATGTTGTCCAGAAGGACGACGAAAGCTCCACAAATAGATGAACCAGCTCAGAGAACACTATTATTTGCAAATTGAATAGCTTATATATATATGCTATTTAAGCTATAAAACTGCCAATAGCTTTACTGACTTTACTCACACAATCAGTAATATAAAGTAAGAGGATTAAGTTTTATTAGTTTGTTGTTGAGGTTTATGAAGTGGTGTAACATTTCTTTAAAAATACTAATGAAGTAGTGACCACGTAAGCAGTTGAGTCTCGCCGCTCAACAATCTAATAAGCCTAGGAAATCGCTGGCTTGAATTCTGCGGTGGCCCAGATTTTCATTTCACTTTCAGTTGTCACCCTTTTTCTTTCTTGTACTTCAAGTGGAAGATAGGGCCTCAGGCTATGAAGTTTCAAAAGCGGTAGTGCTAGTTTTTAGCCCCACACCGGAACTCCTCTATTTTGTGGACTAACTGCCAGCTAGTAAACTAGGCAAGGATTAAGTGTCTATAAGTAGAATCGAGTCTGAACCTCCAGTGTGAATGACGAGCATTCTATCACTGGGCCGGTGACGCGACATCATCAACATCCATTATAAAAGTTTATTTCATACTTAAGAGATTGCATAATATGTAGATTAAAAGGTCTATTCAGACAACTTTAAACTTTTTCCGTCGTCATCATTTCCCCTTGATTATCGTCCACAAACGGTATGTCATATGAATGATAATTAGTATAAAATGTCTACTGTCAGCTGATATGCGTCGGTGGCACAGTGGTTAGGACTCTCGCCGACCATGCACATCGTCCGGGGTTTGATCCCCTGCCGACGCACACCTGATATCTATGGTCGGTCTGAAAAATTTGGGCTACCGATATCACATGCTGAAAATTCCATACCTGTACCAAAAATACGGTGTGGAATCAAGCTGTAATCAAAATGTAGTAATGTGCAGTAAATAATTCTCTGGAAGTAAATAACAGATTTAGTTGGTCACTTGGTAACAAGTAAAACTCATCGAATAACTTGGTTTAGTTTGACCTCTTTTTTGTCAGTTCGAATCCGACGTCTTACAACATCACACTAAAACGGGAAATGTGTACTTCATGAACACTAATTTTAGTTTGTTGCTATAATCCTTTACTAGATATTTCCTGTTTATAAGTTTTAACCAGTGATTAGCCGCGTAATTCAAAATTTGTGTTTCGCTCTATTCCAGACTTTTCAAATGAACTTGCTTTGTAGAAAGATGACAGTGTTACTCCCCATGAAACACACTTGCATTTTCAAATGTAATTTTAGTGAATGTATGAGTTATTTCATTAGTTCTTTTGAATAGTCGTAATTGGGTCGTATGTCCAGTAGTTATAGTAGATAAAATAAACTTTAGTCTCTTGCATTTTTCTGCGCTATAGAAGAAACCAGTTTCATATTGTGCCAAAAAAGTACCGTCTGCAATTTCAAAATCTTCGATATTTCTTCATTTAGTAATGTTTCCTATTGAAGACTACGTGGATCAATATCCAAGTCATTGAAAACTGAGGGATAGGCAAACAATAAAGTATTACTGTGAAAACAAAAAGAACTTACTTGCAAAACACGTTTTGATAATCCTGTCTTCTCTGTCAACACTTTCAAGTCTTTAACATCAGGATTATGATTCATATTGAAATAGGCTTTCATTGTTCTCAGTTGATGATGCTTGAATGATGTACGCATGCGTTTTTGTCTAGCATTTATTCCAAGACAGAAATTGCCACTGGCATTAAAACAATCGTTGTCTATATGTATACACAGGGAAAACAAAACGTAATTATGACAATTATTATTTTAAAAAAAAAAAGAGGAATATAGAAGCAGAGAACATCGTTCAGTGATAATCTAACTTTAAAATAGAATCGTTTAATCAGGCTAAGACGACACTTGAACTACCAGGTTGTTAGATATCTTGTTGAGAGTACTATATATTTGGTTTATTTACCCTACATTATGATCATCACACCTAATCGCTTCTTTATTAAACTGAGTTTGTGAAGTCGTGCCAATTTGTAGTGCCTTAAAACTGAATGCTGACAAAGCTCTACTAGTCAGGAGAGACGATTTGTTCATTAAACTATTTGAATGTCTGAACTAAGGGCTAAGAGGACAGGTAGCTTCTACAAGACCCCGTTGTCAACCTAAATAGGTCATATGTCACGTTTTCTAATCCAAAAGTGAACGATGCATGTTCGAATCCATGATAAAATAAGCACACTTCTTTTACAGTTTCAGAGTTTGTCCAGTGTACTGTTACCAACTTAGTTTGGCTTTAATAACATCACCTGTTAAATGTGTTCCATTAATCGGAATGTGAAAAAGGAAAGACACATGCTAGTTGAATGAGAACGGCCATTCTAAATTAAGGATTTCTACACGTGTTTATTGAGGCGTTTGGAGTAAACACAGGAGTCAGATAATGGTGCTTATTATCACCAATGATATTCCTAATTACGGTGGACTGGATTATGCGTCAGACAGTGGGAAACGGCAAGACAGGGGTATCCTAGACTGACGTGAAGAGCCTAGAATACCTGGCTTTCGCGGACGACTTATGTTTGATGTCACAGAAAATCGAAGACTCACAAGCGAAAACTGACAAACTGGTCGAAGAAGCAGTAAAGACAAGACTCCAGGTGAACATAGACAAGATGGAGGTTATGAAAATAACCAACCAGCAACAACAGCAGCAGCTAAATCCAGCGCCAATCACCATCAGCGGGAGGGATTTGAAAGAGGTTACTTCATTCACTTGTCAAGGGAGCATTGTCTCAACTACAGGAGGAACGGACGAGGATGTCAAATCGAGAATCGGGAAGGCGAGAAACACATTCATCAACCTGAAACCAATCTGGAAATCTTCGTCACTCAACTCAACATCAACAACAAAATTCGGTTTTTCAATACAAACGTCAAGTCAGTCAGTTCTTCTATACGGATGGATGAGAAACTTGGCGGGTCACAAAGAATATTTCCAACAGCCTGTTGCAGACCTTTATCAACAACTGTCTTCGCTCTATACTGAAGATCAGATGGCCGGAAAGAATCACCAACAAGAAACTATGGGAACAAACAAAACAAGAATCAATCACCCAACAAATATGCAGGAGAAAGTGGAGATGGATTGGACACTCGCTGAGGAGGCCGTTGGGTGACATTGCGCGTCAGGCCAATGCTCGAGTGGAACCCGAAAGGGAAGCGGCGAGTGGTTCGTCGGTGCAAGGGTGACATGGAGGAGATCGTGTGAAGAGGAGTTGAAACAGTATGGACTAACATGGATGCAAGTGAAAAGTACAGCAGAAGACAGAAGCAAGTGGAGACGTGTAGTTGAAGCCCTATGTTCCACTAGGAATCCAAGGGAACATTAATAATAATAATACACGTGTTTAGCAGAAGATCTGAAATTTATATTCACAATCATAAGTTATTGTGACTCTATGTTAAAGGAGGACTCTGAGGCATATCTTTCTTCCAGATGACATTGTTGTGCAGTTCTCCCTATAGTAATGTTATGTAACTCCTACTTCAAGATATAAAATACAAATAATCATTGAACTCCTTCGTAGATGCATTATCTGAAATACAATTTCCAAAATATTTAACTTTTAAAAAATTCAGCAGAAATACTTGGATTGATATTAAGAGTCAAAATATCCACCCAATGTCCTTCACACATAACCCTTTTACTTCTTGTTCTGTTTGAATACACTAATTTCTCATTTCTTAAACACATTGAAACATTGGAACTTATCTTGTTTTATCCTTTTTAAACACGCTGGAATAATACTAAACTATCTGGTAAGGTTTAGTTGGACTCGGTGCTGAAAATGTTTCGAAACACCTGTCACAATTATAGTTTAAATATGGTGTCACTGATTGTGAGGATATCCATGATAGTCTTGGGTTTTGCTTTTTCTTCATTCCTTCGAGTTCCGAGTGGAACATAGGGCTTCAGGGTTTTAAAGTCTCAGTAGCGTTGGTGTTGCTGACCTCATGTACAACCTTCTCTCTATTCCAAACTTACTACTGGCTGGAGGTCTGGTTTCGATTCACCGCAGATGTTTTTGACATAGTTCACAGTTACCATTCAATGTCCTATTCAGGTAGGTAGTTACCTGGGGTTCTAGTGAGAAGTCGTGACCAGTAGGGTGCAGCACGTCGGGTGTAAGGACAAATACTCGCCGAAGACATTGGCTAGCGGTCACGCTATGTCGTGAATTGGCAGAAGTTAGAATTCATGGACTGGCCATTGGATCGGGTCCCAGTGGCTTAACGGTCTACGAGCTAGCTCGCCTTGTAACCAGGAGGTCCTGGGTTCGAATCCCGGTGGGTGCGTACTGATGAAGAGTCCCAAACTATGATGAAACAGCTGTCCAGTACTCCCAGGATTTCCAGTGGTTCTCTAACTAATGTCAGATCATGATGAAAATCCTGTAACCAATAAAAACCCTACAAACCAACACTTGAATTATAAAAAAGTGGTTAGCCGTAAAAGGAAAGAAAATTTCTCTTACCGAATACTTGGTTGATACCATTTCGACGTTTACGATTTCTTTTCTGTTGTACTTGTTGAATTAACAGTGATGTTGAATCAGTAGGATTGCCATGTGATAAAGAATTCTTTGAATCAATAAAATCAATAATTGATGAAGAATGATTTGAAGATAGTAATGATGAATAATTCAGTGGGGAAATATCGAAATGTTTTGTCATGAATCTCATTCCAGATGACGATGATGGTGGTGACAATGATAATGATGATGATGTGGATAGTGGAATTGGGGGTGGGGGAAGCAGTAGTGATGTTGTCTCTGGTGTTGTTGTTGTTGTTGTAGTAATATTTGTAAAATGAGGTATACCTCCTGATGTAAATGACAAACTAGCTGTTGTAGAAGGAAAAGTTGACAACGTTGTTGAGGAGGATGTTAATGAGGAAGGATAAGAGGGACACAGGGGTGAAGAAGGCATTGGTAACCCCATTCCTAAAGGATTATTTTCTAATTTGCACAATGGATTGAATGGGATAAATGGCAAACTGTTGGGTGATGAATGACGTAACAATGGAGGCAAATAATGAAATGGTACATTCGAAGATTTATTTGTCTGAATGAAGGATGAATCGTTAGACGGTGAATCGATTAATGAATTATTTTTATTGATTAGTGGAATGAAATATGGATTTATTTTACTTGTCTCACTTTTATACTCCTGTTTATCAGCGATACTACTGACTGCTGCCTTTGGTTTTTCCATACTACTTTCAACAAAATTAGACTTATTATTATTGTTTTCATGTGGTTCCATTTGGAAAACAGCATTTTTCGGTAATTCGTCAACATCCTGATCAACACTCCTGCTTGAGGTAACTTGGCCAACATTAAATAACTTTGCATGATTATTTTCATCAGTTGAACAAAGTGGCTGATTGTTGATTCCTTTGAATGATATTTCATCTTGATGAGTATTTGTTTTTAAATTATTTTCATCTTCGTATCCATGCGTTGAACTGATAATTTGTTCACTATTACTATTATTATGGGTAGCTGTTAACGGACTCCATACATGATGAGGAAAAGGCTGAAATGACTGATTGGTATGTTGGTGATGATGATGATGAAGGTTACGGTGACAGTGTTCCCAACATATTGGTTGATTATTGATTATATTTAATTCATATCGATCACCACATTTTAATATACGATGGCATATATTACATGAAAAACATTCTGAATGAAATAATAATTGATTTATTGATCTTAGGACTAATTCATTTGGATTGATTAATTGTTTACAGTGTGTACATACCGGTGTCGGTTTGATTGGTCCAAAAAGTCTGTAAAAGGAAGGAGAAGAAGGGATGAACAACACTGTAATCAAAGAAATTTGTGGTCAACTAGAAATTATAACAAATATTTTTTACTTTTCCTTATGAATTCAAAAGTTGATTAATGAGAATGAAATCAGTATTTCTTAAATGATAAAATATTTGATAAAGTTTATATTTTGTTTTGTTAATCTCCAACATTTGCGTATTTAAGAAGTTTCTGTGTTCTGATAGCATATACCATTGAGTGATATGAGTAGTTTGAAACCAGTCACGTCAAACAGTAGTGCTTACTAGCCTGAGTGAAGCGACATAAAAACCTAGACGACCTACCGGCAGTGACTTAGTTCAGATAGCCCTATGAGGAGTTGAAACCACTGGAATTCTGGTTAGCCAATGAAGTGAACTCGTATTACATTGAATCAAATTGGTCATTTGAAAATTACAGAGTAAGAGATAAGAGTTGATCAACCTTCATGAAGGTGGGTTATGTAACGATCAGTCATACTATATAATGTTTTTTCTAATTAATTTTATTACAGCTTGATTCCACACAGTATTTCGGCATAAGTTTGAAATTTTCAGCATGTGATATCGGTAGCCCAAATTTGCAGGCCGACCATTGATATCAGGCCGGGGATGGAACTTCGGACTATGTGCATGGTCGGCGACAGTCCTAACCGCTGTGCCGCCGACGCACAGACTGTCAGACAACTAAGAACCATCAAAGAGTTCAGTGTCTGTGAATGTGAACGACAAACGAAGTGAGACATGGCATTATTCTCTGACCAAAGTGAAATATTAGGAAAAAAAGACACATAGGATGACTTAATCTATCCTGTTCAGTTGCTATCTGTGATTTCAAATGTTTCAGTGATACCTTTTATTTTCTTCCTAATCTAAACAGTACTATAAGAGAGTTTATTTATCTCTAGTTATCTTCTACTGACAAACTTATATTTGGGCACTGTGGTAGTACATAAATCCATAATAATTTGTTTAATAGGTATTTCAAACAGTAATGGTATTAGTATTCCCTTTGTCTCCAAGTGGAACATAGGGCTTCAGCAGCACATCTGCATTTTGTCCTGTTTTCTACAGTCCTCTCCAGCTGGCCCAACAATTGCCCATATACTCTCATCTTCTCCTCACACGATCTCCTCCAAGTCATGCTCAACTCGTCATTTCCCTTTCTGGTTCCACTCAAAGGCCTGGAGTGCCATATTACCTGAAGGTCTCCTCAGCACGCGTTTAATCCATCTCCATTTTCTTTGAAATATATGCTTAGCAGTAGGTTCTTTCAGAGTTTCTTCTTGCTATTCCTTTCTGGCCATGTGATGTTGAGCATGGAGAAAAGGCAGTTGTTGATAAAAGTTTGTAGCCTGTTGTAAATGCTTTTCGTGAAACAGTATTATTTACTGCATAACATTTCAAACACAATTTGTAAATACACCATTCTGAAACTCACTTTATATTTCTCATCAATCTTTCTCATTTCTTGGAAGGGTTGTAGAATTTTCTGGATGTCAGGGACAAGTAGTGAATTACTCCTACTGCATGTATTTTCAGCTTATTTGATAAATAAAGCTTCAATTATCAATGTGTCTATCCACCTTGTTATATCAGATTATGAACAATAAATTATGTTCAAAAAGTAATCCAGTAAATAATAATGTTTCACTGTGTATGATATCCAATAAACATTATGATAATAATAATAATGTAGTTACCGTTGCAAACTGGCGTTATTTAGAGAAGCACTAAAAACTTCAATTCGCCGTGGACCTATTTCTCCCCTAAGTGGAACTGATTTCCTATGAATAGATACTGTCTTACAAAAGACCAAGCCTAAGACATCGATTGTTTTACATAGTGAATTAAAAGGGGTTGGAATTCGCCAGTCAATAGATTTAAATGTACTTATTGAATAATACAGTGCTTACTTGAAAATCTGATATTTTCGGATTAACTCCCCATGTAATCAGATGTCCATAGGACGTTCACAATGATCCTATTAAACATGAGTTAGTAAGCTCTAGTATCAGGTTAGTGACTATTATATCTTAACAATTTAACGGATAATAGTCTAATATCTTGAACAGTGTATATTGTATTCCGGTATTCGTGCTGTAATATTCAGTTATAAAACCAATACTTGAATATCAATGAGATGCTCACTGACGACTGGCCCTATTCAGGTAGGTAGTTACCTGGGATTCCAGTGGGAAGTCGTGACCAGTAGTGTGCAGCAGGTCGGGTGTGAGGACAAATACTCACCGAAGACATTGGCTAGCGGTTGCGCTATATCGTGAATTGGCAGAAGTTAGAATTCATGGGCCATTGGATCGGGTCCCAGTGACTTAATGGTCTACGAGCTCGCTAGCCTTGTAACCAGAAGGTCCTGGGTTCGAACCCTGGTGGGTGCGTACTGCCGAAGAGTCCCAGACTAGGACGAAACAGCTGTCCAGTACTCCCAGGTTTTCCAATGGTTCTCTAACCAATGTCAGCTCATGATGAAATCCTGTAACCAAACAGATTAGGTTTTTATTGATTCTATTTGAATCCGTAATAAACTTCACGTGACTGCAGTCTAATCAACAAGGATACATATTTATTTATTTATGTACATATTTTCACATTATTTACAAAGCGTCAAACTGTCGAATATAAACAACAGGAGCCAAGAAAACAAGACTCCTACTAGTAATCATGTACCACTGGCTTACATGTGCTGTGATCATTTTTACAAACATAATCCTTCTTAGTGTCGCCATAGGTTTCTTCGCTCTCTCTCTCTCTCTCTGTCTATTATATCAGACACTAGAAGCACTTTTACAAAGCTTTAGGTTTGAGTCATGTTCATCCGTGTGTTGTGCATGTACATGTGTGTAGAAAAAGAGTTAGAGAATTTATGTTTGGGATTCATTGAACTCAATGAATTTCTCTTCACTTTTGCTCCCTCTTCTCCTTCTTGTTGACGTTCAACTTCTGTTTTGAAAACACAATAGATAACAGTTTAAACATTTCAAATGCCTTAAGGGTAAATCACATGTTGTAGACGAAATTTTCTTTGCTTGTTAAATACAATAACATTCATCACAACACTACTGTTTTCCTTACGTTTTTTTAAAAGAAAAAAAATATATAGACACTTTTGAAGTCTACGCAATTATTTTGCCTTTATTATTATTATTATTATCATTACTATCTTCGTTTATTATTTAAAAGAAAAGAATTGAGGGGGAGATGTGTAAGTGCATAAGGACCCTAGAAAGAGGGATACGAGGAAGAAGAAGCATAATGATGTTGGTGTTGACCAATTTTTGTTGTGTGAAAGTGAGAAAGTTTTCTTTTTTTAATTCATGACATGTGTACATATTGTGTTTATTCTTCTGATGTAATAATAAATACAGACTCCCCATGGTGTGTTGAGAACCAATTAATGAGGGATTAGACAGTGTGAGATGAAAATTCAAGCACACAGAAGAAAACCAGTAGATAAATAGATAGATAGATGGTTAGATGGGTGGGATAAAGCAAATATGAAG
Source organism: Trichobilharzia szidati (assembly GCA_944472155.2). NCBI lineage: Eukaryota > Metazoa > Platyhelminthes > Trematoda > Strigeidida > Schistosomatidae > Trichobilharzia > Trichobilharzia szidati. The sequence goes on along the minus strand of OX235271.1, from coordinate 102,140,260 downwards.
TGGATTATTAGACGGCGAAACCCCTGCCTTAGTGTTTATATTTATGTGTGTGTGCGTGCACAAGATAATGGATTATAAACCTACAGCAGGATACATCATTAATCACACATATTATTCATCTACCAAAAAATAACTATTTATTCCCCTCCCGAAAAAAAATGAAATTTCTCCGAGTAAATTATTTACGCAAAATATCTTTATTTAGTATTATTCCTACCATGGTTAGATTAGACATATATTAACATTTCATAACTTCATAGGGTTTATTCTTCAACTGAAATCAGTAGTCATCAAACCCAGTGGTCATTTGCATCGTTAGCTGCATTCTGAGGCGAATGAATGCCGAGATCAAACCAAGTGTGAAATGCATCAATAATCCACCATGACAGATTATGGTTATTATTATTTCCAGAAAGAAATTAATTGACACATTAAAAATTACAGTGTGTGCATCTGTGTAGGCGTTTGTGAATGTATGTGTTCAATGTCAACATTCAATTATTGTTGCTTTTATTTTTTTGTTTTAATCTACTACTTTAATACTGAAATTAATTAATTCGCGGAATAATCAACAGACAGGAGTCATTGTTTCGTCATTTTGTTTGTTTATTTTTTCTAGAATTTCTTTTGTTTTGCTGTTTTTTGGTGGGCGAGGTAAAAACAAACAACAGAAGTGGAAGAAATAAAGAAGGAAGCTCTTCTTCGATTCTGAACAAACATTTTTTGTTAAAAAGAAGGTTAACTGACAAATACAGAATGATGGATCATTTATTTTCTGATGAGTGTTTCAACAAAACGTTTTGTCTTCATTTTGTACAAATTAAAACGACGAGTAATCAACACGGAGGGGGTTAGAGGATTAGAATGATTGAATGTTAGAAGTTTTATAAGTGCATAAGTATCTTTATCAACACCTTTTTTTGTCGTGAATCTATTATTACTCATGTCATTCGCTTAATTATGATTCATGTAATAATTTTAACACTAATCAATCACAGTTTGTCATTGGCTTTTATTGTAGTTTAATCAGAAATGATTTTCGAATATATACGAACAGTGTATGTTTAATAATATGAGGAGCTTGTAATATCTAGTTATGTTATACAGTTGCACTTCCGCTATACAACATAAATAAGTATTTATGTATATTGATTAGTATATACATACTCTGATACCAGTCAAACCAGCTAGAAGTGCTTGCTTGAAAATATGGAGATGATTTAAAGACTAGATGACCGTCTCATTTGTAACTGACTTAACTTATCTGTGGTCTGCTAAAAGCTCTTCAGCTAAGAGAGTTGAATCAAATCACTTCAACCAAACTCTGGCTACCTATTTGATGAACGATGTTCTAAAAATAGACTGCAGCTAGTCATTTACAAAGTACACAATAAACTGTGAGACTTCATTAAGATATCCATCATGAAAGCGAGCAAACAAGCCACGTGATACATATTTCTAATCTATTTCAGTGGTTTGAAAGCAATTACACCAGCCAACTCGAGTAATTACCTGGCCACTACCAATATCACATGAAGTGGTTAAACTTCTTCAGCTGAAGGTGGCTTCAAATGAGCTAGACAGTTGTTCAGAGTCTGAGATTAATGTTGGTTGGTGAAAATTATCCTCAGCTACTGATGTGAACCAGTACTACGTATTATATGGCTATTTTACTGGTATTCATGATATTATCGTTTACGGGGTTAGGCTGACTAGACAGTGTGTTATGAACATTTGGAACTCAGGTTTTTATCACTGGGTAATGATATATGATGGAGGCGTAATCAGTCGCTGTGCTAACATTCGGTAATTACACTGAATATCAACGCAGGAAGAATAAAACAACGCATAATGCATATCTAAAGAAAGATGAAACCAGTTCTGCCTTGCAGACCTTATTTCAAATCTCAGAGAATTGGGAAATAGTTTTTTCTTAACTGTATTCTCACACACGCAGCAATATCAAATGTGCAAGTGTTTGACCATTGGACGACTTAAAATGATCATTTTAAGTCTGACTAATGACTGACTTCAATTTTAAACAATTAAATTTTATTCACTTGCAAAGAATTCACTCATTTAATTTGTTTTTGAAGACTTTAGAATGATAGAAAGATTTATAGGTTAGGTAGATAATATCCAGTGTTACTGTGCTCTTTCAGCCGGATGTTGAAAACGTCACAGTTAGAACATTCTGCTCATGGGACACAGTATCATCACAAATTAATCTATTCACACCTAACCACCAACTAAAAGGAGGAATTACAAAAGGAAGATATAGCCGAAGGAAGTGCAATTCAATTATCGTTTTCAACTTGTCTGAAAATCAAGCTAGTGATTTCTAAATCAAGTTTCGGTTTACATGGATTTGATTGGTATCAGAATATCATCATGAACTGACATCAGTTAGAGAAACATTGGAGAACCTAGGAGTACTGGACAGCTGTTTTGTCAGCCTAGTTTGGGACTCTTCAGCAATACTCAACCACTGGGGTTCAAACCCAGGACCTTCTGGTTACAAGGCGAGCTCGTAGACCATTAAGTCACCAGGACCCGATCCAATGATCCATGAATTCCAACTTCTGCCAGTTCACGGTATGGTGTGACCACTAGCCGATGTCATCGGTGAGTATTTCTCCTCATACACGACGTGCTTAATATTGAGTGAAGCATATTAATATATATGTGTAAAACTTGGGCACTGTGGGCACTTAGAAAAGTCTATATTGGTTGACCCGAATAAGATAAGAAATCCAGTGAATAGTTCAGCTATAGCACTACATGCAGTCACACACAACCATAAAATAGGATGGAATAGGATGACAGTTTTAAAATCTAATGTCACAGGGTATAAGGAGAGATTGATAACAGAAGCTTTGTTTATCGAATCAACTACAAATACATGTAATAGGAATGATTCATCACCTGTCCCCGATATCTGGAAAATTCTACTACCCATACGACAAATAGGAGAGAACAAAGAAAACTATAAAACTCAAGTGTCAAAGTCGTGTGATCACAACTGATATGATTATGAACAATAAATTTTGTTCGAAACGTCATCCAGTAAATAATACTGTTTCACTGTGTGATATACCTAATAAACAAACTAATATGGAATTGAGTGAAGCAGTAAAAATAAGTGAAGAATAAGGTTCTAGTCAATCTGTCAGATAAAGAATCAAAAATCAACGAAGTTATCCGTTCTTAGTAGATGAGTACAGTGAAGGGATATGTTAAAATGATTGGAACACTATCGCTATGCAAATTAATAACTTACGCTTTACACATACTACTTAGAAGTAGTTTGATAAATCACTGAAAAGTTTTGTCCTCACTACATTTATCAACTCTCCGCCTTTAGATGTATTTTACATAATGTACTTAACGATCTGTGTATATTGGTGGTAGATAAATGCAGAAATTATTATATCTTGTCTTTATGGAGTGAATGCGTACAATTCACATGGAAGGGCAAGTTGAATTAAATGTGCCATTATTTACACTAGAAAGGAAGTTTTTATGTATGAGGTGTCAGAAGTCAGCCAGCAGAGAGCTGCACATCCTCGATCCGTACTTACTGGGGCTCATAAAGACTCCACGTAGAGGAATAACTCTACCAAATTATACTAAGATATACATTGGCCAATATACTTAAATTTGTATTGCTTGACAATTATTTATGTACTGTGGTACAGTTTTAAATTTCTCTGTTTTAATTGGCATAACTTATTACATAATTCAGATTCAGAGGAGGAAATCGCATTCAGGAGAGAGACACTTTGAAAAAGCATTCCATCTATTAGGTCTTTTAATTAATCAAAAGTCTTCAAGTGTTGGCTTGTAAGGATTTAATTTATGTCAGGGCAGATCTCTTCATAAATTGACATTAGTTAGAGAACCATCGGGAGCTAAAGAGATCCGAAAAGGTGTTTCAGTCGATGTTTTAACTGAAACAGGACTCATTAACTGTTATCAAAGGAACATCTTGCATATTCATTTAAGGCTAAAGGAATTTAATTATAGAACTGTTAAATACCAACACTAACTGGACTTATTTTAGGCATAATATATAAGTACGCTCAACAACATATGATGTGAAACCATCTCAGTAATTGAGACAGTGCTAAGAGCTCCAATTTTATGGCGTGTGAACATAACTAGTATTCAAAGTTTGGATCGCACGAAACATAATCTATTTTTTTAGACAAATTCGCCTAGCTATCAAATACACTGATTATTGGTATGTTTTCAGATTGACTACATAAGTGTTTCCAAATTCTGGTTCAGTTATAATCCTACATGTGCAAGTGAATAATATACCTTATACTGTTAGCCAGTCTTCATATTTACCTGAAGTCTACAGTCGTAATGTTTAATTTCATATCAGTTGGGTCTCTTTTCTATCAAGTATTTTGACCAATAAAAAATAACTTTACCTGTGAAGTCTACGAACTAAGGAGAGTTACCTTCTGATTCCTAGACCTCTTATCTAATTCATTTCGCTGGAAAACTATTCCTGATGAAAATGTAGCTTCTGATAGATTCGAAATCAAGAATCATTCTCTCGTTTATACTCTGAAGATTTATGAAACAAAATGAAATTGAGCTCATCAGAAAAAACCCACTGCATTTTACGATAGCATCTCAGTTCATCAATTTAGAGACAATTATTACTATTACTAACAAAATCAGGGGTTTATGAATTTTAGTTTTCTGTGAGTACAGTGATAAACTGACTCATAGATATTCAAGTGTCGGTTTGTAGGGATTTGGTTGATTGGTTACAGGATTTCATCATGAGCTGACATTAGTTAGAGAACCATTGGAAAACCTGGGAGTACTGGACAGCTGTTTCGTCCTAGTTTGGGACTCTAGCAGTACGCACCCACCGGGATTCGAACCCAGGACCTTCTGGTTACAAGGCGAGCTCGTATACCATTAAGCCACTCATAGGTAAATGATACAAAATCAAAGTGACGAAATTCTGTTTCAAGAGATGATAGATTTTTATGTAACAATTATAGAACACATACACTCAGACATATTTCAACTTCAAAGATTCTATGTTTAAAAAAAATATTCATTCCCTTCTATGATACTGAAGACTTTAACGGTAATGCTTGAGAGTGGAAGAGGCCAGTGTAAAAGACGAAAATTTAAAAAAAATAACACTTAGTACTTGCACCATCTTAAAAATTGAAATCTTCATAGACGAGCAATGATGACCAGTTTAACAGGGCATGAAAGGTTTTCTCATTAGTTAATCAAGGACAATTAGGTGTTGTATGTTTGGCAAATACTTTGCAATATCCTCTGACCACCTTAGAAATCGAATGTGTGCGTCGGTGTTTCAGTGGTAGAGTGCTCGTAGTCTAGGTTCAGTTCCCGACCGATGCACTCCTTAACCTCGCTTAGTTTACCATCCGGAATTAAATCCGAAAGAAAGAGCAGAGAATGTTAGGTCTGGGGCTAACTATCCCACCCAGTAAATAAACATCACTGCTGCTGAAACTCTAAAGCTCAAGCTTCAAGTCTTATGCTCCACTTGGAACACCAAGGAATGAAAAAATCCTATTTGCTGAAATAAAACAATATACAGGAGTTTTTTATTGACATAGAACAAGATTTTATCAATAGATCTTTTTTTAAATATTTTGTAAAATACTTCAAATAACTAATTTCTCTCATTCTATAGAAACAAAAAAAGAAAAGTGGATATACTCGGTTACTATATTTCTACTGGAAAGCATAAAGTGTTGTGAGATCGGGTAAAGTGCTGATTATCGTGAGCAGAGATATTTGATGTACGTGTAATTTAATTAAAATAGGATTATTAAGGAATCCTATAGAGTTTATTTACTTCACTTTCATTGTATTAACACTGAAGGAATTACACAAGGAGATAGCAACAATAATAACAATAAAGCTCTGATGATGAGAACCTTCAGTATTCAATTGTTTTTCATGCTCACTTTATAGTTTTCTTTTTCCTCTTGAGAAGGCCTAATTTCTTTCTTAAGAAACCACAAGGCGTACTTGTGATATATATATATATATTGTGGAACTTCCCTGGTGGTTCTTGTTTCCAAGGTATAAACATATATACAAAAGAAAATGAAAGGAGTCCACTTTGCGTTGTCACTCTCAATCGAAATGATAAGTAAGTAATCCTGTTAAGTGTTTATTGCTCATTTCTATATTTGTCAAGGGATAACATTCAAAAGGAAATATCTCATCCCTCTCTTACGTAATAGAAGCGGTAGAGAAGTTAGTTGCTATAGTAGGTTTTTAGAATAAATCACTTCTTAAGAAAGATAACGACGAAGGAAGTCATGAAAAAAATTGGAAGATAAAAAACTATTCTGTATAAAGATTTTTGAGTTCAATATCTTAGTTGATCGATTGTCTGCTCAGTAAGGCTAAAGTTCCTGGTTTGCATCTTGTCATGGCTTAATCATTATTCTTTGCCGAATTCGAATTGTCAAAAATAGATGCATAAACACCATTATTACTATTATTCTTAGGGGTTCAGAGTAGAAAATAGGGCTTCGGCATCACGTCTTCATTTCACTCTGTTCTCCGCAGTCTGTTTTAACTGCCTCTAAGATTGCCTACGTGCGTCGGTGGCACAGCGGTAAAATACTCGCCTACTACGCAGGTGGTTCGGGGTTCGACCCCCGGCGAACGCACTCCTAAACCTTGCTAAACTAGTAATAAGACTGGTAAAGAGGGGAGGTTGGGTATGAGGCTAGCAACCCCATCCCGTAAAAATAAATACTACAGCTACCGAAACTTCAAAGCTCTATCTTGGAGCCCTATGTTCCACTGGGAACGTAAAGGAATGAAAAAAAGATTGCCTACACGCTTTCGTCACTCTCCTCACATGATCTTCACCATGTTACATTTGTAGGCCCAACTCGTCACTACCCATTTGTGTTCCACCTGACGACCTGGGGTTTGACGCTACTCAAACCACCGTTTCACTATACACTTATAAGCAGTTCGAAGTTATACACACAACATGTATAAGTTCCACTGGTCAGATGGAATTTTAATTGATTAAAGATGCCAGTTATAAACTATTAAATATCGATTAGTCTTTCATACAGAATTTACTTAGATATTATGTCAGAGGCTGAAATTCTGACCGATTACTTTAATCTGGTAGACAAGCACTATTTTTCAATTTGAATGGTTACCATTTCAATCAGTAACATATATATCATCTTGGACAGGTTCAGTCTATAAAATCAAACTGTTCAGACAAATTAGATGCAGTGGTAATAACATGCGTTGAGTAGAAAGTATGAAAACCATAGAGTAACTTCCCCTTTCATATTAATTCTTCCTACACCTGAATATATTTCATGACGCCTTTTTGCCAGAAGTTATAATTTATATCCAGCGGGTAGTTTGTCTGTGCATATAGTCATATCTGATCACGAAGTTTTATCCAAGTTAATAATGAATTAAACTTTGAGTTACGGTTTTGCTGCCACTAAATAACAGTTTATTAAACATTTAGAGTAATCTACAGATCTCTTCCATAAGTATAATGAAGCTGTGCATTAAGTAGGAAATAACTGTTGATTCTAATATAACAAATCGATTTCTCTCGGTCTATGAGATCGCCTTGTAACAGGAAAGTCCTGGGTTTGAACCCCGGTGGGTGAGCACTACCGAAGAGTCCCAAACTAGGACGAAGCATATATATACGAGCTTTTTAGGTAAGTGACTCGATATTAAATGAAGTGTTATTATTGTTTTATTGATTTTGTGGTGATTAACGATAAAAGTGTATCTTGTCCCCATCTAGACTCATGAGTTGGATTTGTCTGTATCCTAATGGATGTAATCTCCTCTAGAACCGGAATATTAAACAGTATTAATGAGGTCGACCGCTTCAAATGTCTTTGTATATTAATAGGAACTTCATCATTCCCTCAGACATCCAAATACTTGTAGCCAACCAGTTCTAAATATCGAAAAAATAGTGTAAATCCTAAATTCCATTGTCAATAATCAACAGATCCATGAATCTAAACGAACTGGAAATCACACATATTCCCTGAAATCTCAGTAACTATACTCTGATGTTAGGAAAAGTGAAGATAAAACTAACTGCCAATGAATTCATATTTTCAAGCATTAGTTTACAGGGATTTGTTTGGTTTCAATTTTGATAATAGCTTGGTGTCTGTTAGAGAACCATGAAAGACGTTAGAGTACTAGATAGCTGTTTCGTCCTTATTTGAGACTCTTCATCAGTAGCCAACCATGACCTATCATAGATCGGAGCCAGGATGCGAGCTCATTGACCTCACTGACCAGCCACGGGAAGGGCATTCAGGGCCCATGAATTTTCACTTCTGTAAATGTGTGACTCAACGAAACAGCTGTCAAGTATTCCCTAGTTTTCAATGGTTCTCTAACAGATTTCAATCCGTGATCAAACTTTTATATAGTTTTATTTACACCAGTGAAACTCACAGTTTCAATTTTTTACCTTACGAAATGAACTACAAATCATCACTTCTAAACCAATCCTGATCAACTGCCATTTGAGTAGGATTTTTTTTCCTTCACGTTCCCCAGTGGAACATAGGGCTTCAAGCTAGTGGCTTGAAGTTTCTGTAGCAGTGTTTATTTTTACAGGAATGGGTTGCCTTCCCTCTTCACTAGCATTATTTCTGGCTTAGCGAGGTAAAGGAGTGCGTCGGCCGGGGATCGAACCCCGGACCATGTGCATGGTCGGTGAGCGTCCTAACCGCTATGCCACCGACGCACATTTAAGTAGGATACGATGATGCAATCCTAATTTAACCACATCCCCTAACCAGTAAAAGGGATGCCTTCTAGCGTTAAACGGTAGAGAATCATAAGGCTAAGAAAGTAGCTGATCACCAACTAATTAGATGCAATTATAGTATAACGATTGCGTCGTTGATTCAGTGGTAGGACACTGACCAACCAAGCAGATGGTCTGGGGTTCGATCCCCGGTCACAGACGCACTCCTTTACCTCGCCTAGCCAGTAGTAAGCCTGGTAAAGAGGGAAGGTCGAGCATGAGTCTAGCAACCCCATCCTGTAAAAACAAAAAACACCACTGCTACTGAAACTTAAGACCTCTCTCTTGAAGCCCTCTATGTTCCACTAGGAACTCAGGAGAATAAAACCAATAAAAAGTAGTATGATGATGACAAGCTGACACCATCTACCTGGACTGTTGATAACTCAAGACTTGATAGGTTAATAAAAATTTTAAAAAACAAAAAATTAAGTCAATTATTTTCTGCATGACAGTATTATTATCTGCCATGTGACAGCTGACTCCTTTTTTGATTCAAAAAATAAGAGTGTAAATCTCATTCAGTGTGAAGTGAAGCGAAGCGAAGTAGCACAGTAAAAGCAAGAAGAAGAAGACGAAGAAGGAATAGAATTCAAAAATTAATCAATAAAAGTATTATGCATTATAAAAGAAGGTGTTATAGTAGCAGTGATGAGAGAAAGAGATGGACTACAAGAAGAACATGAAGGATTATCTATGCTCAACTGAATTTTATTTAAAATAAGCTCTACTTTTACTTTTAACTTATTTTTTAGAATGATCTCACTTCAATTTTTTAAAATTTGTTTTGTTATCTGCATGTATTTCTACACGAAGATGAATAAATTACAAGGATTACAAGGGAGAGGAAGATGGAGAGAGAGAGGGGAAGTGAGTGAGTGGAACAGCGGACAAAACAGATGTAGGGATAAAATGAGAGTGAAGGCAAATACACTTAAGAATATCTCACAAGTTATATCCACAAAAAAAGGAGTTTATAAACAAACACATACCTTACTGTCTTTTATATATATGAGGCATAAATTGATATATATATATATATATATATATATAAACTTAAGTTTGATAAGTTAGAAGGACAATTGTTTTGCATGTTCCAGAGAAGTAATCACAGCAATGACTTAAGATGCTGATGATGATGACGAAATTAAAGAGGGAGGAGGTTGGGTAAGATTATCAGAAATAGGACAAGGAATTAATAAGAAGTGTGCAAAACAATGAATAGGGGAGACACAAAAAAAAGAAATAATCTTTTATCACGCTAACACTCTAACATGTTGAAATATATTCAAGCAAAAACGTCCACTCAAGTATTCTTTTTTTTCTGTAAAGGGTCAAATTGTTTCACCCTTGTTTTTTTTGTGTTTTTGTTGTTTTTATCTCATTTTTGTTTCAAGTGTCACACTGAAATCAGTAATATTAAGTGGGATAGTGTATATGGTATGTGTGTGCGTGTGTTATATTGAAATGGAAAGGGAATAGAAATATTTGCTCTTTCGTTAGTCAATTAATCAATCATCGTTTATTTATTGACTATATTGAAATTATTGATATGATGTTTCTCTTTAATTATATTGTTTCAACTACCTAGACTGTAATGGAACAGAAATAATAGTTTTACGAGTTGATCACGGACTGATATCAGTTAGAGAACCATTGAAAACCAGGGAGTACTGGACAGCTGCTGTTTCATCCTAGTTTGGGAGTCATCGGCAGTACGCACCCACTGGGATTCGAACCCAGGACCTTACAGTTACAAGGCAAGCTCGTATATCATTCAACCAATGGGATGCGATTCAATAGCCAGTCCATGAATTCGAACTTCTACCAATTCGTGACTATAGCACGACCACCAACCAATGTCATCGGCGGGAAATCCATCTCCACTCCCTTATGGATGGATCCCACTGGTCACGATTTTTCTCTAGAGCTCCAGGTAACTTCTTCTTGTAGCCAGTCACTAGAGAGCATCAATCCGTAGTCTAACCTGACACACATACAATCCCTACAAACTAATTCTTGAAAATAGAACAATATTGTTTCACATGATATATAAATGATTATCTTGTTCGGAGATTCTTCACAAGGACTAAATACTTTGCAATAAAACATTCTGAGGTTTCTGCTTTGTGTGTAGACAAGTTGTTCCAAATAAGTCTTTTATTATTTTTATTAATCACTATTCTGTGAATGACTGATAGAACACCTACTTTATTTTGAATAATTAATATAGATCTAAAAGGAACCTCACTTCTTCTTCTTATTATTATTAATACAGTGTGGATGGATAACTGACTGTATAATCTTATGAATGATAGTCTGCGTGTACACAACCATGGGTAATATCCAGCTATCGTAAATTTCCGTTCACTATCAGGTAATGCCCGGCTGCTCTTCTAATTCAATACGATCAGAATTGACCGGAGAATATCTAGCTGGGCAGCTAGTGCGGTGATGATAAATGGACAGTCTATATGGCATTAATTCGCAATAATAGCTAAGTATTATATGTAATGATCGCGTTGAAATGGTGGCTTGGTTAGCACTTAGGTTTAGTGGCTTGGCTAACATAACACCGGGTTAGTATTCTTGGAATTCGATATTTTGAAGAAATACTCTATACTTACAGGTAATTTCTTTCATTGACTTCTAACAACATTGAATACCATAGAAAACAATTTAGGTATCCATCTTTGGCAATAATTTATGATAATCATAACATAAAATTCCATATTCCTTAGCTTTATTTCTAAACATCTGACAATGCATGCAGTTTAAAAAAATACATATTTGTCAAGTCTCAGCAAAAATGAAATGATTAATTCCAACGTTTCGTTCGGCAATCTGGTCCGAACTTCTTCAGGGAAATTAATTGAAATTAACATGACAGAGGTTTATATATAAAAGGAACATCTCTTGTTTTTAAAAACTTTGTCCAATCATATGAATCATGAAGCAGGTATCACAGTTCATACAATTTTGTTTACTATACATGTTGATACCTGTTTCATGACTCATGTGATTGGACAAAGTTTTTAAAAACAAGAGATGTTCCTTTTATATATAAACCTCTGTTATGTTAATTTCAATTAATTTCCCTGAAGAAGTTCGGACCAGATTGCCGAACGAAACGTTGGAATTAATCATTTCAATTTTGCTGAGATGTTACAAATATAATTATTTTTTTAAAAGTCTACTTCTCACTTGGTGCCCAATTATTTTGGAACTATTCGGTCAAATCTTGATCACAGTTCATATGAATGCATACAGTTCATTGTAATGCCACATCACTCAATATTACAGACACAGTTTATTTCTTAAGTATTAGGCTTCGATAATTTGTATAAGCTGATTTAAATCCTCCAAGTGCTTAAGTGAGTTCTTCATCTTAAATACTTTTTCAACTAAAATTGAAGCATATTACTAAACACAGTTGATTCTTTGACCCGTCAACACCAATTCACATCTAAGAAAATGTAAAAGATATGTAGACATGTATCTATATTCCATGTAAAAATCGTTTATGTATTTGACCTTTGGGTCTCCTAAGGTTTTAGATTGATTTCAGTGTATATTGCGTCATGAACCGACAACAATTAAGGGAATTGTTGATCTGGTTCATAATGTCGTGTGTGTGTGTATGGCAGATGCTCAATGATGGTTTTAGTTACTTGTGGTGGTATATTGGTGAGATAACAGTTCTCACAGTTCACTGAAACTGAATGGTCCAGAGACTCACTTTATAACTTGAAGGTACTGAGTTCAATCCCTCCTAAGGCAGTCAATGAGCATTATGGAAGAGTCCCAGCTACCCAGTGTTTCTTTGTCTTCAGTGGTTCTCTAAATGATGTCAGTTTATGTGACGATATCTACCCCCTGAATTCATGCACTAATTGAAATAAACTTTACTCGTAAGCATATTTATTCCCTCTTTATATACACTGAGTGATTTCCGCCTAAATGATTTCTGTCTTAAAGAGATGAAGAAAAAGTAGATTATCAGTAAGGCTTGACAACAGCCACTTGAAGAAAATGAGACAGAAAATCTTACAGTCAATAAAGATGAATAAAAACTTTCAATTCTCTTATTCAGTTTTGTCTTAGTCTGATAAATATGTGTGCATGTATGAAATTGTAGGCGACATCTTATTCAAAAGCGACAACAACAACAACATGAATAACAAACAAGTAGACGAAGGAGCGGAAGAACAAGTGGACTGGACACTAAGAGATGAATACAATGAAGCTTCAGTTCAAAGCAGATTTCAACTGTAATTTTCATTTTTCTTTCTTTATTCTTCTTCTTCACACCTATTTTTCAGATCATATACCTTATTTTACCCAAATAAACACGCATACATATGTATAGAGACACAGGTTTGAACAGACCCTTCAACGTAGCTTCCACTCCTAAAAGGATTGAATCCACACCCCATCTCACGCTCCATCCACCCCTTACACACACACATGAGCACATATAAACTGAAGGATGAACCTTTTCTATTAATTCATCCCTTTTTTTATCAATCGTTTACTTTCTTCTTGTTGTTCCCAGTGATTTTAGGCTTTTGATCTTTGTGTTACCACTATTATTCTCCTTGTTGTTGTTGTTGTTGTTGTGGGGGTGGTGGTTAAAGTGAATGTGTCAAAGGTAGTGTTGGTTGTGGTGACGATACTGGTAGCCACGTCCTTCATCAATGTGATACCGATATTTGTATTTTTAGATGCTACGAGAACAGCTCTCACATTCATTTTTCAAGCATGAAATAACACACTGTATACACTAACCGGTTTGTCTATCATGTTGTGTTACAATAAACAAAAAAAGAATTTATAGCCATGGGGCATGTTTGTTATTTTTTTTTTCTTTAAGCAAGGAAAAAGTGTAAACATTGTTTGCTTAACTTACTCAAAATATTTGAAAATAGACAAACATGTTAAACAATTTCTCTGTGTCTCACAGTACACGTGTAGTTGTCGTTAGTTGGAATGGAAATATTCACATCATGGTAGTACGCATCAATGGAGACGCCTTCCGAATAATTAGTTAATTGTCTTATTGCCACCTATATTAAAAGTTATTGACCTTTTGAATGATTTAGATCAAACTGATCTGTGGGTGATGACACGTGGTCACTGGGATATTTTGATAATGTACACATAAGTGTACAGAAGAAGGGTGGTAGTGTATGAAAGGCTGATGTAACCAACTAGACATTCCTCTTAAGAAAGTATCTTAGGTTGCCTATCTATTTTCCCAAACACCTCAATAATTCGACATATTAATTCGGTAAATTGAATTAGCTTTGGTATATTAATGTAATATATACAATATTAGTTTGCTTCCCTTAGTAAATGACTGTTGGAAGTCATGTACTGATCTACAATACTAAATTGGTTACACAATAATGTGGTAATGTATCTATCATATCGATCATACACGCATAAGTCAATTAAAGGGATCTGATGAATACTAAGTATTAAACAGCATGATTTTTGATTACTATTCAGTTATTAAGTTCTTTAGTTTTTAACCTTTTCAATTTCCAAGTGTTGTTTTGTAGGGATTTGATTAATTGCATGTTTGATCACAAGAAGGCATCAGTTAGAAAACAACTGGAAACCACTGAGTACTGGAGAACTGTTTCATCCCACTTTAGGACTCTTCAGCTCACTAGTGACTGAGTACAGAATGAAGTTACCTAAAGTTCTAGGGTGAAGTTGTGATCAATGAGGTCCATCAAGTTGGGTATGGGGATAGATACCCTCCGATAACTTTGGCTATGTATCACAAATTATCAGAAGTTAGAATTCATAAGCCACTAGATTCCATCCCAGCTCCTGAATGGACAGCGAGTTCACCATGTAACCTGAATGTTCTGGGTTCTATCCCCGGTGGAGTGATGGGTGCGTACTACTGAAGAGTCCCTGAACAAGGCGGAACAGCTGTTAGGCACTGTTTTCAGTAGTGTGGTCATATTTGAAGTCTTTTAAATTACCAAAACGTTGATCATCTGTAAGTCGATAAACACTTCACTTATAAACAGATTAGTCTAAGCATATTCAAAGGGGATTTTATAAGGATAATAAGCAACACTTTGAATTTAAATCTATAAGGGAAATCAATATTCGAAGATAAATCCATTGTTAATTGATAACCAACTTTAATGCATGTTTTCAGAAGTTCTTAAAAGACTTTGCGATTAGTAGAGACCATTAATTCGGAGATGATCACAATTACTCATGGACAAAACTGGTGTTATATCTAAAATGATCAGAAGCTGTAAATTAGAAATTATTGGATTCCGGTCAGCTGATTAAATGATAAAACACACACACACACACAAATACATAAACAAACACTTCATTGCCTAAGTGTCGGTCATCAACACTAAGCAGCTATTCAATGCTTCCTGGTTTTCTGTGAATCTCCTAAATTACTTTTGACATTTTAAGGAGACCTATTTGAAAAGAAACATGGTTTTCTAAAGGTTTTAAAGCCGTGTAGACTAGAATCTTTTTTAAATGTTATGAAGAGCAAAGGACTACTGTCTACAGAAATGTCATAATTCAAAGTGACAAATATTTAAGACATCTTTAAATGATACATGTCAGCTCATGATGAAATCCTGTAACCAGTCAACCAAATTCCTACAAACCAATACTTGAATATCAATGACATGCTCACTAGCGACTGGCCCTATTCATGTAGGTAGTTACCTGGGTTCTAGTGAGAAGTCGTGACCAGTAGGGTACAGCAGGTCGGGTATGAGGACAAATACTCCCCGAAGACATTGGCTAGCGGTCGCGTTATGTCATGAATTGGCAGAACGTAGAATTCATGGGCTGGCTGTTGAATCGGGTCCCAGTGGCTTAATGGTATACGAGCTCACCTCATGACCAGAAGGTTCGGGGTTCGAACCCGGTGGATTCGTACTGCCTATGAGTCCCAAACCAGGACGAAACAGCTGTTCAGTATTCTCAGGTTTTCTAATGGTTTTCTAACTGGTGTCAGCTCATGATGAAATCCTCCAACCGATCAAACAAAATCCCTACAAACCAACACTTGAATATTTCTTTTCTGAATGATTTCAGTCAATTATTGTTTCAGATTTTTTCTTGGAAGAGTAATAATAAATTGTAAGATATTCACAGCTGAAGCAAAAAAGAACATCTTAGAATGTAGCACATAAATGTTAATTGTGTGTTTGTATATATGTATGAATACGTTAAGCCAACTTCCTAACTCTATATTCAAGTATTATAATTCACCCACTGAAATATTGATCATTATCACACAAATTCTTGATTTTTGTTTATTGATTTTGAATGTTAATGGATTATGGTTGAAAGTGAGATCGAAGTCTTAGATGAGATAACATTTGAACCAGAGGTTGGATTAGTCATTTAGAGGCAGACAGATAGCTACCCCAATTAGTCCCAGAACCAATTTTAATATTGTCTATTTAATGTAACATTTATTGTCTCATTTTTGTTGAAGTAATTCAAAATTTCAAATAGGACTTGAATTTAAATTTCTAAAAAAGTACACTGTCTATGGATACTGTGATAATCTTATTATCCCGAGGAAAACAATAGTAAAAGTAGCTGAAATAGGTCTTCTCTTTCCCGAATCTGAATCATAATTATTTAGAGATGATACTGAGTTGTAAAACTTCAGACATGAAGTGAAAACTGATCTTCAATAATTTATGTAAACTTCTTAATCTTCCATTAAAGTAGAGCATAATGAATATGTAATTACCAGAGGACTCCACAGAATCCTTACAGACTACGCAATAGTTTTCAGCTGATATACCTGATACCAACTTCTTCCTTATAAATAATGACAGCTGAGGGGAATATTTCGGACAAAATAGAAATGTGTACGATAGTCATTTTCTAAAAATGACTTTATAATAACCTATTGACAAATGCTCAAATTCCTAGTTAAGAAAACTGAACCAGATAGACAGGAAGGCAGGTGTATGCAGTGGGGAAACTCTAGCTGTTAAACTATTCCATTACTGATTCAAATACTTGGCAATAAGAGAGCGAATAATAATATGCCGATATTACTGGAATGTCGATTAGCGTTGTACTGTAGATATTTTCGTCATTGTGTTCTCTGCATACTAACGCAATGATAAGAAAACCTCCCAAGACAGCTAATCAGAGCCAACGTCACCGGGGGAGGCGCTTATTTCATTCACACAGACTTTTGAGAGCTGACTTCATTTTGAAGTTAGTACTGACTATGTTGTCCAGGAAGATAATGAAAGCTTAGAAATGAGACCACACAACTCAGGAAAAACGAAACAAAAACAAACGTTCTCTAAGTTTGACTTATTGTTCAGAATCTTTCACTATTACGTAATATTATATTTTTAGGAATAAATCATCACTTTGTGTTTTTATGACCTTGAGGGAATTTTCCGTGAGTGAATAATATTTTGAGGATAAAAGAAGAGATATCTGAAGGAATGGAAGGATTTCAACTCAATCAATAAAATAGTTAAAATAGGCGAATTTTTCAAACTTTATTCACTTATAGACTTCTTCTTAAAAGTCATTCTGCCACAAATTTTGCCTGCTTATACATCTGATACACTTTATTTTTTTCATTCCTTTACGTTCCTAGGGGAACATGGGGCTTCAAGCTAGAGGCTTGAAGTTTCTGTAGCAGTGGTGATTATTTTTACAGGATGGGGTTACTAGCCTTATGCCCAACCTTCCTTCTTTACCAGTCTTATTACCGGTTTAGCGAGGTAAAGGAGTGTGTCGGCCGGGGATCGAACCTCGGACCACCTGCGTGGTCGGCGAGCACTCTTCCACTGTTCCACCAGCGCATGATACACTTTATTATTCGGCTTTACTTCATTCAACACAATCGATAAAACGATTAATTATGTATTATGTCTGTGCAACTCATTCCTTTCTTATTGATAGGACAAAATCTGGAAAGTGTATCAGTTACAGACCTGTAGTCTTTTTAGAAGTATGGAAAGTTTTTTTCTTTTCAAATAAGATGCCCAGAAGGCAAATACTGCAGTGTGATATAATTTCGTAATTTCTTACTACCAACAGTGCTAACTGTAACGCGTTTGTAGAGAGATTAAGAAATATAAACTCACATTACTTAAATATTTATATTCATAAAACAAGAATGGTTGAAGAAAGATGTATGAATTCAAAGTCACCCACCCTAAAAGAATCAATGAAAGCCAATGGAGTAGTACATACCTAATTCACTCTAGTGCTTTGGTGCTTTTCACAGTAGTGCAAGCATACAACCTCATAAGAAAACATATTCGGACATCTTTATTCATAAAAACTTTAACATTCAAAAAAATGAATTCATGACTTATAAACTTGCTATGATTTAGGATTTATTACTAGTACTATTGTCAAAAGGTTATTACTGCCCCTCTGTTCACTACAGAACTTGTCATTCCATTCCTTTCTTTTGCAAGTATGGTGAATTTAAGAATACTGTTACAGTTAGTTTAATTGCATGGAGGATTTCATCACGAGCTGACATCAGTTAAAGAACCACTGGAAAACCTGTGAGTACTGAACAGCTGTTTCGTCCTAGTTTTGGGGCTCTTCAGCAGAGTTCGAACTCAGGACCTTCTGGTTACAAGGCAAGCTCGTAGGCCATTGAGCAACTGGGACCCAATCCAATGGTCCTTGAATTCTAACTTCTGCCAATTCACGACATAGCGCTACCATTTCGCAATGTCTTCTTCGATGAATTACTACCTCATCTTCAACCTGTTGTACCCTACTGGTCACGACTTCCCACTAGAACCCCAGGTTAACTGCCTGAATAGGGCCAGTCGCTAGTGAGCATCAGATTAATTTTCAAGTATTGGTTCTGTAGGGATTTTGTTTGATTGCATGGAGGATTTCATCATGAGTTAGTTTAGTCCATAAAAAGGTATTATCAAGTGTTGGTTTGCAGAGATTTCATTGATTTCAAGCTAGATCAATAAGTAACATCAGTTAGACAACCACTGAAAACGGCCGTTTCATCCCAGTTTGCTGCCCTTCAGTCGTACTTACCCATCATTCTGTAGGGGATCAAACCTACAACTTTTAGGTTGTGAGATGAGTCCGTTAACTATTCAGTCACTGCGGTTGAATCCAATGACTCACAAGTTCTAGGCTGCGCCACTATCAGCCAATGTCATCTCAAGACATCTATCCTCACATTTGACTTATTGGGTCCCAATGGTCACAACTTCACAGAAGAACTAAGTTCGACTCCTGGTGGGAGATGATGATTGCGCAGTACTGGGCAAAACACTTTATAAATCATAAAGATTCAATACATTTGTGGTGAATCTTTTTCGAAAAGACGGTAATACTGATTAAGTATTGCGTTATATTTTGGAATTTGCAATGAATGACGGACATGGAGCCTTTAAAGTACTAATGAAAGGAAATGGTCAGCGGGACGACTCATTTCATGGTTAGATAGGTATACCCTCCACTAATGACACTAGATTAAGGCCAAGGAATACAAACAGCTGTAAGGTGCTTGTAACACTTGAATCTCCTACGAGTGACTCTATATTGTGTCCTTATTCAACATTGTTAATGCTCTTGCAGTTTATTAGGCTATATCCGTCAAGGATGCAAACCGTCCCGAAAAAGCATTCGTATTGATAATAAGTGTCGTTTTTGTTATCAGACATGGTGTCAATAAGTGAAGTTGTGACTCATTGAGTATGGGCTTTATTATACCAGTACATCAGTATTAGTTGATTAGGTAATAAGATAATTATGTTCTCCAACTTTATGTTGAAAGTAAAGCCACTCAGTAACTGAGTCAGTAACTCTTTAACGTTTGAAGAAATCGGTGCTGAGTTTGAGTCGCACTGATATATCACAATGATTAGTAATGAACTTTAAGTCATTTGTCAAAATTTCAAAGAACATCAGTGCTAAAAAATAAGTCAACAATAAAACAGTGTTATTTATTTTGGTGACCAGTATCACAATTCCGTAGCTTTTTGGATATTTTCAAGTGTTGAGCTGTAGGGATTCAATTTATTTCAACGTAAATACTGTCATATACCGAAATCAGTTAAAGGATCACTGAAAACCAGAGAGAACTTGATGACTGTTTCGTCCTAGTTCAAGGTTATTCAGCAATATACACCTACCAGAGACATTTCTCTAACTCATAAAACGATAGATGACTCTAACGAGCATTAGTGCGGATAAATCCGCCCAGTGATTTTAAAGCAAAATTAGCCATGCATACTAGATTTCAAAGGTAACAAGTATCAAATACCTAAAAAATGAAATTAACGTCAAAATTCAAGTTTTCACAACTGAGGAATCAAATAAATCAGTAGAAAATTTACTCAAAGTTCGAATGACCCCTGACTGGGGATTTCATATTGCTTCTTTACATCATTTTATCAAACAAACATTTTCCATGTTAAAAGCATTCGAGATGGTCTTAACTCTTACAAATTAATGTCAGACTGTTGAAGATTATAACGACTTACTTTGAAATAAATATAAATAAATTGCAACAGAAGTTGAACTGTCAGTCTTGTGTCACAGTTATAATGTTTCGCCAGATAAGTTATAAGAAGATCCTACAGTTAACAAAGTTTTAGTTTCCATTGGAAACCCATTTGACCTGCCAATGCTTATTATGTAACTAACCGTTCATTATCAAAGTGTGTAAATGGGTGTGTTATTTTCTGAGTTCAAAAGCTTGGTATTTGTTGAGCCATGCCTGGAACACGGGTGACTAATTGTCTTACCATAAATGGCTTTTTTAATCAGTAATTAGTATCATGCCTCACTATGTGTAGCACTTTTAGACTGCATTTATTTATTTATCTTTACTTTTAATAAATGTAACACTCTTATTAATAGTAAAATTGAGGTTGACGGTCATTAAATATTATTCAATTTTCTACAAAACCTGTGGATTTTAATTATATGCCAAATTTAATTAGCCGTTCAGAGAACAACTTATACAAATCACTAGACAATTCGGTATGATTCAGGGAATAATGAAAACAGTTGTGTTGAATAAAATCGATTATTTAAGGAACTGGTATCTTTAGGATTTGATGGTGACCTAGTGCTTTCTGTTCTGCAGATCACTGTGTGTCAGTCGCACAGTGGTTAGGACGCTTGCCAACCATGCACATGGGTCGGGGTTCGATCCCCGGTCAACGCACATCTGCTATCAATGGTCGGCCTGCTAAATTTGGGCTACCGACACCACTTGCTGGAAATACTGTGTGGAATCAAGCTATAATAAAATTTAATTTAAATTTATATTTATGCTGAATTTTATTAAGTTGACAGCAGCACTCACTGTATACTGTCACCTATGATCTTAATTAGTGGATTAAGAAATTTTGTCTGGTACAGATCCTAGACACATAATACTCATCCAACAATCAATTTCTTAATTAGTTATAAATTTTTATTCCAGTACTCTTATTATTCTGTCTATGGAAGTATAAGTATGCATATGGAGTTCGTAATCTATTGTTCATTAACGACTAATTCCGTCTCATTTACTGAATGCTCAACAGACTTATCTTGCAACCCGAAGGTCCTGAGTTGGTGCATAATGCTGAAGAGTCTGAGAGTAGGACAGGACGACTCTTCAATACTCCCTGGTTTTTGATGTTAGTTCATGATCTAACCTGAATTCGTATTTACTGAAATTAGCATAATAAGAAACTTCACAAAATTCCTAATAAAATGGGTATAAAATCTGTCTTCTTTACATAATTCTGTTAGAAGACAAACATAATGATTGAGTGATATTTACACAAAAATGCATTGAACTACTCATTACAAGAGTTAAGTAGTAACACAAATGAAAGTATTATTATCATTACCATTATTTTGAAGAGAGAGAAAAACTACAAAAAAACCTATTGGTGGATGGTGACTAGCAGTGAACTGCTAGATGAACATTCTGTCCCACACTCGGGGCTCGTCATCTGGATGTACCTGTACCACCCATTCAGTGAGTAATGGCTCTCCCACTGGGACTCAAACCCGGTACCCATAGTTTCAAACGCCAAAGCATTATCCACTAGACTACTACTTGGGTCGAAATGTCAACCTGAGACAGAGCATGTCAGCTCAATCAATCAATCAACAGAAAAGTGCAAACTGCATTTAAAAACAATTACAAAAAGAAATCCACTTACTGTTCATAATCTTTTCTACAATAAATTTGTCCATATCGATTAAAACAACTAATTTCTTTATCTAAACACTTTCCACATGTATAACAAATTAAACAATTCATATGCCATAATTGTCCATCTGATAATCCAAGATAAAGTTTCTCTAAGATAGGTTGATTACATCCAGTACAATGTTTAGTGAATTTATGATAAACAGTTTGATGATCTTTTACTCGTTTAGTTGTTGTTGTTGTTGTTGTAACTGATCGAAGTGAATGATGCGATTTAATTACATCTGTAGTATTCATTTTATTAATAAATGGATTAGGTGAAATCGACATTTCTCTTATTGGTAAGGTATATTTACACGAATTAATTTGTTGATTTGATAGATATGATGAGGATGATTTACATTCACTGGGATACGAATCTTGTGGGGCTAGGTGAAAATTTCCGCTGTTTATGTCTTTTTCTTGACTGATTTCTATATTCGATAATTTTTTGTCTGTTGCGGATGATAGTGTCGATGATGGAGTTACAGGTAGAAAGGCAGATGTTGTTATTGTTGAATTCAATGATGATAGGAAATTATTAGTAGTAGCACTAGTCGTAGCCGGAGTAGTAAAAGTAGGAAATGGGAAATTTTTAATTAGTGTGTTTGCAGATGCATAGGAATTGTTAATCACACTGTTCTGATGATCACATGTAAACATTTTACTGGAAGAATAAGGTTGAGAAGGAGTTGAGGATTCCAGTGTTGTACATTCTGTTGACATCATATTACTTGGTGTATCCCTTCTTCACTGTGTGAAATAAAAAAAGAAATAAAATCAATTAATGAGGAAAATTGTATTCAAATAAAATTTAACTGAATTTTAGGTTTTCCCGTCGATTGATTGGACCAAAGTGCTTGGTCTCATGTCTTTCATGACATGTCGGCTTCTTGTGCAGATGCTTCGACGATGTCTAGGCATGTAATTAGACTTTAATTGGTGGATGGTGACTAGTAGTGGAATCCAGGATGCGCACAAGAGGTGGCTCTCGTGGCCCAAGTGGTCTAGTGGATAACGCTTTGGCGTTTGAAACTATGGGCACTGGGTTTGAGCCTCGGTGGGAACATCATCACTCACTGGGGAATGCAGGTACATCCATATGACGAGTCCCAAATAGGACGAAATGCGCATCCTGGATTCCACTGCTAGTCACCATCCACCAATTTACTCTTGACATGTTATAAGCTTTGCTGATCTATAATCCTTGAATTCCTACGCTGTCATGTAAAAGTATTGTTAACTTCAATAGCAAGATGAACACAGTAGAATTTTTTCTTGTCTTCAGTTGTTTGTGGGTGTGTGTATCTGGGTAAATTTCAACAGAGTTACAAGTCAAACTGAAGAAAATTCTTCAGACGAGTTTTCGTACTTAATAATGCTCATCAGAAGAGTTTGCCTGTAAATCTATATTTTCTTCGTGATTCATATTTTCGTCTCTCAATTCATTTCGACAAGTGAATATTTCATTTTAAATCATCATATCATTCTTGCAACTACTGATTAAGTCTATGAGTAGTAGGTCTGGTCTCCATCCAAGACAGCAAGCTGATTTAAATGGAAAAAAGTAACTAAACACGCTTGTAAATTGGGTTTACTTGGATGAATTTACTCCAGACTAACGGAAGCATAAAGCAAATTTAAAATATCATTTTTTAGACCAATAGATACATCTTTTGTAAGATTACAGTTTCTGATACTATTGATCTGGTCCATACTTGGTTGCTGTCAAAATTACATTTTGGTTGATAACAAGCTACTGAATAGATAAGGCCCTATTTTGAAATTTTGATTCGAAAAACTATCTGTGTATTCTAGAGTTTCTAGAATCCCATGATAAATTCTAAACTTTATTAACTTATTCGTCTGTGAGTATCTTCATGTCGCATAAGTAAAGTTAGCTAGCTGACATCCTACCGAGTAATGCTGAACTGTCAGAAATCCTCTTGTTTCTATTTGAAATGCAAAAGGACGACTGACTGTGTTGTCTTTTACGCTGGGAAAACGAAATAAATTTCCTTTTTAATGCGTAGATAGATCAATCACACGTATATATGCGATGAACTAAAGTAAATTTGGTAAGTTTCAAAACAAACCTAGAAATATATGCTCTTATTTAGACTGCGTTAGTCATCTTTTAATATGTTTTTTCCTGGAATACTAGACAAGAGAGGTAACTTATCTGTTTTTAAAAAGTATTACTGACTAAACACTGACTGCTATTGAAAACCAGGGAATACTTGGTAGCTTCTTCATCCTAGTTTGGGACACTTCAGTACAACGCATTCAGGATCCCCAGGTTACGAGGCCAGTCAATTGATGATTTAGCCGTCGAGATGGAATTCAATAACCTATGAATTCTAACTGCCGCCGAATTCCGATAACCATTACCAACACCAGTCAGTGCTTGCTATCCATGAGCATCTATTTTCCAAGCCGACTTAATGGACCACACCAGTCACCACTTCTCACTAGAACTCTAGGGAGTTCATCTTGAAGTCAGTTACTAATAAACCGACACCTGAAACATTACCAGTCTACTTACTTATTGAATTGACTAATAATAAATAAAAGAAGGCTTAGTAAAATAGGATTGTGGTTACTTATAGAATTCTTATTGATTTTGCAATACTAATTAAACGCGTTTGCTTCACTCCTATTGAAGGTTTGAGTGTAATACTGAGTATTTTCAAATTAAGTTTTAATGCGTTCAAGTGACTCTAAAATTAACCCCACAAAATGTTTAATTTCTGTAAACCTAATGATCTTTACCCACGCTCTAAAATGGGAGTAGTTTAAGTTTTACTATAGTTTCATATATCATTGAAGTTTCTTAGTTTTTATAAGAATAAGAATGAAATAGAAGTGTAGTGTGCAGTTTTATTTGTTCAGTTACTCAGCTCCAAGCGTTTATATTTATAAGGGTAAATCGACAAACAGAAACCATTACATCTGTATAATTCCACTAACTGACGAAAAGTTGTCTAAACTAACTACTATTCCTCAGTCTGTTCTGATATTTAACCCAGTTTTAGAATGAATAGCTCAGTGGTAAGTTCATTAACTTCAAGGATAAATAGTTAGAGTTTAAATTGAAAGATAAGTTCTCCCATACTATACTCAAGATCAGATGGCCGGAAAGAACAAGAACTAACAAGAAACTATGGGAACAAACAAAACAAGAACCAATCGCCCAACAAATATGCAGGAGAAAGTGGAAATGGATTGGACACTCGCTGAGGAGGCCGTTGGGTGACATCGCGCGTCAGGCCAGTGCTCGAGTGGAACCCGAAAGGGAAGCGGCGAGTAGGACGTCCAAGAGTGACATGGAGGAGATCGTGTGAAGAGGAGTTGAAACAGTATGGACTAACATGGATGCAGGTGAAAAGTACAGCAGAAGACAGAGGCAAGTGGCGAGGTGCAGTTGAAGCTCTATGTTCCACTAGGAACCCAAGGGAACAATAGTAATAATAGCTTCAAGCGCATTATTACTTATGAAAACCAACCGGAAGGCAGGGAGTTAAGGCTTGCAACTATCAGCCAGCTAACTAGTAAAAGCAAATAATACCAAAACAAAACGGTAGGATGTTTTCCTATTTGGACTGATAATTTTATCATGCCAAATAATAGAAAAATTACTACAGAATTATTCAGCTTCCCAAAATGGATACACAGATATTTTACCTTGTAGAATAAAATTATCACTTTAAGAATAAAGTACTTAGTACTTTGGAAGAAATGTTTTGATGCCTCTGTGACGCTAAATTAACAGTTTACTGTGAGTTTGCTGACTGACAGTATTACTGACAACCAAAAAATAAATTCACATTTCGGTTTTTTCTAGGGAGTTGATTGATTTCAATATGGATTTTTTTTCACGAATCGAGATCAGTTATAGAGTCATGGGTACGAATCGATGAACAGACTCAAACTAGGACGAAGCAGCTGCCCAATACTCAATGGCTTTCTGTGATTCTCTAACTGATGATGAAATTTATTCTGAAAGTCAAACGAATTACTGAAAATTGTTTTCAGATAGTTGGAGGTAATTGGCAGGAAGCCTTGGATCTAGGTTTTGTGCCTGTTGTCACTCGTCAGCATGGCATATCTACAATCTTGAAGGAACTTATGTCCTTTTTGAGATTCGAACCCGAGTCACCCAGTGCTGCAGTCAGACACCTTACCAATGGGCTATTCTGGCTTGCAGTTGGCCTTCCATAGGACTTTAATGGACACAGGCGTCTAATCCTTTGTTTGTTGCAGACTGAATTCGATCAGTCATATCATTCTAGGTAATTGATAGTAAGACATTTTGAGATAATCTGTGGTCATTGGACTGTTACCAATGCATTAGATGATGAGTGGAGGTGACATGAAAATCTGACACTCTACAAGCTGAGCTAAAGACTCCCTAATGGTAACTTGGAGGCCTCTGATTCGGAAAGTAAGTGCTAAAGTTTTGAATGATGTCATAGCTGCATCGACTGATAAAACGTTACAACTATGCCATGCACTTTCATGTAAAAACATCTTTTTCGAAATACATAGGGGATAAAGACAGCAGAACGGTCAAGTAATCATAATTAAGATATACATGCGAAAGCGTAAGTAAGTTCAAGTTAATTTAACTCACCACTATTTGTAAATTCATATGTTAATTTGATTAAACGAATTCCAGTAAACAATGAGTATCTTTTCTTTTCTCTTTTTTGAACAAAAATGTTTTATCAAATTTCCACTTTATTCTGGTAGGAAGTGCAAAAACACTAATGTACACTGATTTCGTCTCGTTTTTGTCATCCTTAAGTGTGATATTTTCACTTTCAGCCAATCACAGTTGAGGAATGGCGGCATTCATATTCCTATAACTATTAGAAAAGTAGACAGAATATTTATTGTTTGTAAGAGAAAAATACATCGCTTATCTCTGTTACCATATCAGCATCACATCTACAGGAAAAACACCAATCAGAAGCATTTTAATGTCAAAAAGGGATGACAGAGCGAATATTCGCTCAATGGAGATTTTTGATTGGTTAATAAAATTACCTTTCAAAAAGGACACTAATCACTTAAATTTTTGATTTTTAAGCGAATAATCTGAAATAAATTCCATAAATTTTGAGTCAAAAGTGGTTTGAAATTACTTTTTCCACCTTTTAGAAGTTTTTGTTAAATTTTAGTCACTGTGAAGTTAAATACTGAAAATGATTAAATCTTGAATAAGTGTTTATTCTAGTTTTTGACAAGTCATTACTTTTCTCCACATAGCCCGTTACACATTCGAACTAATTGGCGACTAGTTGACCTTTGAATAAGTTTTGTATATTTCCTGTGAATAGATATCATTAAAACACAATGCACTTATTATGTCATACATTCTATGTGATAACAAAACAAGGAACCACTTGGCCAGCCCCAGAAATCGTCAATGTTTGCTCGAACTAATGAATATCATCACTAAACACAATAATCAAACTTCGAATAGTCTTCAATACTTAGTCATTACTAATCTGCAGATAATAGTTTGCTTCCCGCTTACGTTTTTTTGCTGTTTTCCAATGGCTGATCTTCACCGAACGAAACTCGGTCTCTGTTGACATGTCGTCTCCAGCTGGGACAAAACGCACATCCTGGATTCCGGTGCTAGCCACTATTAACAAAATTTAAAAAAAAGTGCTTTTAAGATGAAAAACCTATGCAAGCAAGGTAGTGCTTAAGGATGTTAGGAGCTTGCATCTTGCTAAAGGAGAAGTCATTAGTATCACAGCTTTGTATGTATTTGAAAACCCTGAACAGCAGGACTGATAACAGTAATTTGAAGGTGAACATATCGATGTTTAAAAGTAAAATAAAATAACTGTTCAGTATTTCCTATTAATCAATATATATTATGCATTCTGGAGCATAACTTCATCACAAATTGAATTCACCTGAAAGGATCAATGACGGTTGATTCCGTACAAGCCAAGACAAGGGTCAGGCAACAGATCGTTTATTCAGGAAATCAACACATATTTATATGTTTTCATGTACATTATTATAGATTATTGTTAGCAGAATAACACAGTCTTCTGATTGATTGTTTCTCACTGAAAGTTAGTCTTTCATCTCTTTGTGACTGTTTCTTGAATGTCAGGTCATCTATATGCTAACTGTATCTGCCTACGCAAAGTCTTTGTTCTTATTTTTCTCATGACCAATATTTGGGACATAAACATTGACGTAAATTAATGTCTACCAGTTTGGCTAGCAGCCAGCTGTCACCACAGTCTAACTTTAACCAACCACTCACTTTAACACATATTACTTTACAGTTCCGTGATTTTTTCATGACCATTGGAGTTCCGCAAATCCAATATCAAGATAGTTATCCACTGATGACAGTATCGCTACATCACGAACCAGCAAAATTTGAAAATCATAGATCTTTGAATTCCAACCCATATGGTTGACTGACAACTTTCTCAATCTAACACCTAATAGTTCTGGAATTAATGTATTCCTGAATGAGTTTGGTAATCTGTATTCATCATAATTAATGTCTCAAGAGATCGGTAGAATTAATTTATTCTAAGCTTTCAGCAAGATATTAGGAGTTCAGGTGTTACACATTGTGAAGGTAAAACTTTTGACCCTATTTTATGGTTTTTGCTAAATGGAAATTTCAATTCATAGATAATCCCCATCCAGGCATTAATGAAAACAAAACGCATCTGTAGTCCCGACGTTCTGGAAACAGAATTAGATATTCTAAGAGAAATCTTCATCCAAAATGGATACCCAATAAGATTCATCGACAAAAATATCAAACCAAGAATTCAGAGAAACGAAACTTTAATTGCGCCTAAAAAGAAACTCTACATGAACTTGGATTTCAAGGGAGATTTGGCAAGCGATATTCTCAAGAGAAGGATCATATCATCTCTGAGAACAAAATTCTTTGCAGCAACGTTAAGAATAGTGTCCTCCAGTCGCCTACGGATCTGCAGAAGCCTCAAGGATAAGATCCCACATTTGACCACTTCTATGTGCATATATCAGTTCAGCTGCTTCTGTGGAGCCAGGTACATCGGTCGTTCGACGCGCACCCTGTCCAAGAGGATTCAAGAGCACTATCCAGCATGATTGCGAAAAGGCAATAGTGGTGCAATAAGGAGTGAGATAATTGAACACCTGGTTAACACTGATCATTCCATCTCAACAAACGCCTCCTTCAAAGTAATCTACAGAGTCAAGAATAACATATCAAGGGAATGCGGTTTCGTCTTCTTTGAATCGCTGAAGCTCTGGTCATTCACATACAAAAACCGGAGCTGTGCATACAAAAGAGGATTACTCAACCACTTCTACTGTCATGGTAACAACCGTTTTTGATTTGATTTTAAAAAAATTTATTTTGATGACTTAATTTTGTTTCTCTGCCTGTTCTTTAACTGCTTATAATTCTTGTATTCATTTAGAACCCTTACGTAATTTTGTATTATCTACTTTGTTCCTACGTGCATCCTGAGCAAAACTCACTCACCAAACTATTCATATTGTTACATAACTTCTTTTAAAAACTGTTTGTGACAACTCATCACCTTTGTTACTACCCTAATTTCATTAACACCTAATTTTCTTGACTTGTATTACCAATCTTCACCTGTTTAGTTAAAATAACCACAACCAATTGTAATTTTGTTTGAAAAACTTAATGTACACATACATACAAAATAACACATACATATATTTGCGATTGTACAGCTAAGAAAATGAATTCGCCGAAAAGAGACTCTTCGCTGATCTACGTGTTTTGTTTTCATCAATGGAAATTTATACGATACTGAAGTTGTTATTGCTTTCAGTGAATATTTATACCAATAGTTCTGATTTGATCGAATAAAAAAGTGTAACTGATTCACCACTTTTTTGTTCGATAGATTTATTACTAGAAAACTGCATTTTTATTTTTCCCCAATAATTGTTAACCTTTTGTTTATATATTTCCAAATTATTGTATTTACTATGTATAGCTATATCGGACAAAAGTTACTCAACTTTATGGAGAAGCTGCAGATGTATGCGTATACTTAAAAGTGACTAGCCTAATTCATAGTGACATCACCCACCACCAGGCACCCGAGTCCAAACCGAATGAGCGAAGACAACTTAGGTGTCCTATGCTTAAATGGAGGAGGTCGTGTGGGGTTGGAATGAAGGCTTATGAGAAATCATGTAGTAGTACACTGAGAAAGGTGAAATGGAGATGTGCACTTGATGCCCTATGTTTCACCTGAAACCCAAGGCAGTAACACTAATGCTGCTCACTGAATATCTGTATTTGTTTTGCAATGAAAATACTATAGTAAAGCGACCTAATATTAAGACATACTGTATGTAACTGTAAACGGTCAGAGATATATTCTAGGAGGGTTTACGTTTATGTATCATGCTTTTATACAGTTTGAAGAGAGAGAGAATGAACATGTTTGCAGGATAATACGAGCTCGTTTTATTTTGTGGATTCTCATCAACTGCATACATCCTAAACAAAATCAAATTATAGGTTTCAAGAAAGTTGTGGAACATACTTTTTCATAAATACTTTGAGTTATAGATAGAAGGCATAAGGAACATAATTCCTTATGCCTTCTATCTATAACTCAAAGTATTTATGAAAAAGTATGTTCCACAACTTTCTTGAAACCTATAATTTGATTTTGTTTAGGATGTATGCAGTTGATGAGAATCCACAAAATAAAACGAGCTCGTATTATCCTGCAAACATGTTCATTCTCTCTCTCTTCAAACTAATAAAGGGAACCGGTTGTATGAAACTTTTACACAGTCTTTAAAGTTACTGATACATTCTGTTACTCAAAAAAGCCCTGGGTGTAGCCTTTCTGACCGATTGATACACTTTTAAATCTTTGGAAGAGCGTTAGTCTCCATAAATATATAGATATGTCTTGTTAATAAGTGCCAACAAGAATACAACTTGTGTTAAAAGGTATCTAGAAACAGACTCCAACCATGAAATTTATCAATAAACTAATGCTTAAACAATTTAGTTAAAATATTTACTAAGTCAGGTTGTTAAAAAGTTTCTACTAACAAATTTGATAGTAAGCCATGTTTACAATAATATGAAACTTATTCAGTTGACAAGGCATTTTGTCAATTAAAACAGGTACAATTAGGCAGTTTCATCGTCGTATTTCTGAACATCATCCAGCATGGTTAAGCAAGGGACAAACAAGATCGATTTGTAGTTCTATTTTAGCACACCTTGTTGATACTGAGCACAAGGTTGATGTGAATACTGCATCTAAAATTATTTATCGCATTCCGACTAATCTTAACTTTGCTCTACGAGTTCGTCTTCTACAGACAGCTGAAGCAATAGGAATCCACCTGAAGAAGCCAAACCTGTGTGTTCAGAAGAAATTTGTACAGCCACTTTCCTTACCGTGGTCATCGTTACAAGACAGGACTACGTCGCCCCCCTCCCCCTATTAAATTGCAATTATCGAAATTATTTTATTTGGCCACTTCATCTTTAATTATGTGTTATTCTTGTAAAATTAATTTATTCTATCCATTTCTACTTTTTAAATTTGTATTGATTTTCTTCGTTAATTATCAACCCATTGACATTTTGACGCTGTTTAATTATTGTTAACAAACATATCGCCACTTGATTGGTAAACTGTTGCGTACTGTAATAAAAATGCTATATATATATATATATATATATATATATATATTAGAGTAGAGCCAGAGATGAGGATCTAATTGAAAAGTAAATATTTCTTCGCTCAATCTTTCTGTTTTCACAATATAATTCTGTGTCATCACCTACATTAGATCAGATTACGTCATTGATGTTGCTGTTGTTAACAATACGATCTTAAAATTATTCACAACATACAGCGAAAAAATTCTTCTCCTACAATACCAGCGTTACTGTTTTACCTCATAAGAATTCAGTTAAATTCTGTGCAATAAAATAAAAACAAACTGAAACTCAGTTTTAATTTAATTACTAATACAAAATGCATTATATTAAAGGTTAACAAACCATAGTAGAATAAACCTATTACAGAGCAGATTTCGCTACTAGCTACTATTAACTAGAGTTCCACTGAATAGACAGCTGTTTCATCTCATTTCAGGACTCTAGACGCTACACACCATTGACTCCATCAGAGATCCAGCCTAAAGCATTTAGCTCAAGCAAAACAAGCTTATTTGTTATTCGGACACTAGGGTGTTGTGGGTAGGAGGGAAGACAGTGATTCATGAGTTATAATTTCCGCCAAACTATGACTGTCCAATACTTCATGTGTTTTATTAGTTATCTAAAGGATGTCAGTTTGAGACTATATCTTGAGTAAAACCAACCAGATCCATGGGAACCCAACTTCTGAATGGGTCGAATACTCAAAATAAGTTGAATAAATGTACATTCCGAAGAACCACAAGATTTTCCGCTCCAGTAATTTTTATTTATTTATTTTTTTTAATTTTGATTACAGCTTGATTCCATACCGTATTTTCAGTACAAGTATGGAATTTTCAGCACGGATATCGGTAGCCCAAATTTTGCAGGCCGACCATATATATCGGGTGTGTGTCGGCAGGGGATCGAACCCCGGACCATATGCATGGTTGGCGAGAGTCCTAACCACTGTGCCTTATATGTATATATATTGCAGACAAAATGCGAAAACGTCACAGCACTAGGAAGAATCAGCGAGGAAAAGACAAGAAAGCCATTTTTCAAATGTCTGTTTGCAGGGATTTAGTTGATTTCAAAACTGGTCACATGCTGACCTCAGTTAGAGAGAGAAAACTGGACAGCTGCTTTATTCCTGTTAGAGACTCTTAAGAAGTATGTAGCCATCAAATCACCAAGGATCGGACTCAGAACCTCCAGGTTATGAGGTAAGGTTGTTCACCATTTAGCCATTGGGATAGGATCCAAAGGCCCATGAATTCCAATTTCTATCAATTCTCACCACTAACCAGTAAAATTTACAAGTATTTGTCCTCACACCCAATTTGGTCGACTCCGTTGATCCCGACTTCCCACTAGGACTTCGAGCAGCTTAGAATTGGTGGGCTACTGGACGCCATCCCGTTGACTCAATGAACTATGAGCTCGCCTTGTAACCTGACAATCCTAGGTTCTATCCTTGTGTATTTATTCACTACAGATTGGTGGACTGTTTTGTATATGTGGTATACAGCTAAGCAATCTACAGTATTAAAATAACTGACTTAGATATTTTAATAATCTCATCTAAAGGATAAATGTTGTACTATTATTCATAAATCCTTTTTGAAAGCTAAACGGATATATCCCCTCTAATTCTTTGCTTCCACACTTATATTATTATTGTCAGCATTAAAAACATCAGTAAATTTTTATTAAAATATTCCTTTTTTAAGGATTTTTAAAAGATGTTGTGAAAGTTCATTAGCTTAATCATTCAGGTTCAGGCGAATAGATTTCAAGCTCGACTTACAATCTACGTATTTCAGTCTCGGCGACTGGATAGTATCATTAGCCCTAACACTATAATTGTGTGACTCACCGGTAGGTACATGAAAAATGTGTTTTGGGTAACTGAGTTGAAACAGACAAACACCTTCCTTCTAGTGAATCTTGAGTTCTCCATTATTTGTGAGGATTTCATGTCTCCTCTGGCATTTCTGTATGTAT
Source organism: Trichobilharzia szidati (assembly GCA_944472155.2). Lineage (NCBI taxonomy): Eukaryota > Metazoa > Platyhelminthes > Trematoda > Strigeidida > Schistosomatidae > Trichobilharzia > Trichobilharzia szidati. Next base: position 102,106,462 of record OX235271.1, on the reverse strand, counting down.
ATGTTATTTAGCGGTGTATATAAAAAGCCCAACTACAGTAAGAGATCAATGTAATATAGAAAGTCAAACATTATTGTTAGACGGTTGGAGGCTATCAGTAGAGAACCTTGAACCTAGGTGCCAAACTTATTTACCGTCCCGACAAGAGCGTATATGCAGCCTTGAAGGAGTTAATGTTCTCTCAGAGATTTTAACCTGCGTCACGCACTACTGTAATCAGAGAAGTCACCACTGAGTCATTTAGGTCCTTACATGAGTTTATTTTGAACATTATATTTTGTCATTGTGCATAAAGTGATTATGTGTAATATTTTTTGATCCAAAAGTATTACCTTTCAAGTGTTTCTTTGCAGACAAATGTTATTGTATTAACAAAGAGATAATGTTACATTTCAGGAAAAAAAGGTCGTAATATGTCAAATACATGCACGTTATTGGAGAAGCGATCTTTCTAACACTTTTTAAATTTTTGTGGAAAAGAATCTCATGACATTGTCAAGTAGACATTATAGTATGTAATGTTTACCGGAAGCCAAAAGATTGCATAAGAGCGGCGTGTGCTACCGATAAGACTTATCGGTAGTATATAAAGAGAAATAGGTTTCACGTCAAAGAGAACGAATGATTCAGCCTTGCGGTAAAATATGGGAGACGTGAAAAGGAAAAGAAAGAAACACAATACGAAGGGGTCAGAAGTAGCGCAACACGGAATATCTCTGCAAATGATAATTTGGAGATAAGATGTACATAATCTTGCCATACAGAGATACTAAAATCCATATAAACATTCTCTTATTAAGTCTCTTGTCTTCCCCTGTTACATAAGGATTATGCCAGATTATTAACTATAATTTATGATATTTTGAAATACTCTCCTCAATAGACGAATTAGTAACTTTCTGAACAACAAACTTAATGAAGAAGTACCATGCATGTTATTCATTCACTGTCGAAACGAAGAAAAGAAATAAAGAGCAGCATACAAACTCTGAAGTTAAAAATTTCGAGGCCTAAATTCTCACACTGTGAAATATACTTCCTGTAAAAGTTAATAAATCAGCTGGTTATCAGTATTTTATGTTATTACACAATAAGCTGAATTTCCCAGCTCGACACAGTCAGTATTTTTGCATTTATATAGCGTGTATTAATAAGATACTGAACAAAATTAACTATTTGCAAGTTGAACTGCACATATTACTATTAATTTGTTAGTAATAATAATGTAAAAGGATAGTAGTACTTTATTTTCTTCATCGTGTGATGTGCTAACAAAATTAAAGCCAACTGTTACTCCTACTCTATTCAGAACATTCTGTTCTCTAGTAATTCTCATAAACTTCCATGAACTAGTTAACATGTACCATAGACGCTTTTCATCAAATAAGTAGGCCTATATAATCGATTGCATACCATTCAGTATTATTGCCCATAGTGTGGATTGTCCCTATCACAAACATCTATTGATTATCTAAGTATTTTTAATAGGGAAGATAATGAAATATTGACTGAAATAACCTCTTACCAAATTCTTCTATTCTTCCAAAGTTAGAATCAGCATTTGATGTTTACCAGTTCTTTGAAAGACACACTTCTTCTCATTTAAAAGATCCTGGAGTATAACAAAACTAAAGTACAACTTATTCGTTGAAGTGATCAACATTAGTATTACTGACTAAATTATTCATTTAACAATCACCAGCAGTTTCCTGATCTATACGATCAAATTTCTCAATTGCTGAAAAAAGATTTCCGTGTTCTACAAATACCTCTTCACTAAATTACGTAAAGTTATCACGTTTGGTTACAGGATTTCATCATGAGCTGATAGTGGTTAGAGAACCACTGGGTCAGATCCCAGTGGCTTAATGGTCAACAAGCGCGCCTTGAAACCAGAAGGTCCTGGGTTCGAGTCCCGGTGGGCGCATACTGATGAAGAGTCCCAAACTAGGACGAAATAGCTGTCCAGTACTGCCTGCAGGTTTTCCAATGGTTCTCTAACAAATGTCAGCTCATGATGAAATCCTGTAACCAATCAGTCAAATCCCTACAAACCAACACTTGCTATCACGTTTGGTTAAGTGATCTTAAGACGTGTGGGTAATAAATGAAATCGAAATGAGGCATAGATTTTGTTTTTACGTAGAATCAAATAAAATTTATTACTTCAAATTACACAGTTTGGGGAGAAATTTCACTGTAGTTTGCTTTGGAAATCCAGAATATTCAGATTACAACATATAACACTGCAAATGTTAACAAGCAAGCACTGTGAGTAACACGATACATACTATTGGTTGGGTAAAAAGAATTACCCTTCTGATGTTCAAACTACCTTGATCTGGCTGGAAAGCTTTACTGGCCGTGGTGCGTGGTAGCCAACTGCGCATATCCTTCAGTAGTATATATCATATTAAGCCTAATAGTACTCTATACAGATCTTTTAATTCTTTCTTTTTTTTAATGAAGGTGATATGTCGCTTTTATTGCTGGCGTAGGAGTGGGCCATTACCATTATTATTCGTCCCTTGGGGTTTACAGCAGCACATTACCATTTCATTGTTCTCTGAAGTCTTGTTTTAGCTGGCTTCAAGATTGCCCAAAAGCCTTCATGTCACCCATGGACGCTCAATTCGTCATTTACTATTCGAGTTCCACTCAAGGGCATGACGCGTGATATAAGTCATATAAGTATATAATACTAAACGAAATGATGACACGCCTTTCTGCTGAAAGTGGTATATCTGGAAGTGTCCCTATTCAGGAAATGAGAGCTGCTAAGTACGAGTCCCAGGAGGAATGCTACCAAACATTGGGAATTTACGGTTGACGAGTTTGAATGGGACGAAACCTGAATTATTAGTTCATTCGAATACTAGAGAGACCTTTACACTACATGGCAATATTTTAATTTTTGAGGGGCCGGTTTGCCAAGTAAAATCCCCAATAGTAACTGAAAGAAATAGTAAACACGAAAAAAGGATAATATACATTTTTACTATGAATACGAATTTTATAAAAATCACTTCTTATTCTTTTCATAAAATAAAAGATGAAATAACTCACGTAGATCTGTTTTATTTTTGTCTGTATGCATATTTGTGCCATCTTCTTATTCGCTTTGATTTGTCCTTTGACTTACAACTGTTGTCGTTGCTGGTGTTGTTGTTGTTGTTACTGGCTTTCTCTACAAATGAAATCCTTCTAAGCACCATTTGGCGCGTGCCTAAAACAAGGTCTATTTTCTTTTCTTTTATACGTGTGGGCATGTGTACACTATATGCATATATAGGTTTATATGATGAAAGGATAAATTTTAGCCTAAGAGGAAATCTAAGTTAAACGTGTAAAGTATAAAGTATACTAAACCTGTACGCTTATATGCATTATCACATATGAAGAAGAAGAATAGAGATAAATGCAAGAATACATACACACACGCACATAGGAAACATGCAGACATATACATATATAGTCAGTTAGATGCACACTTTACTCTCAGTGTATACATGCATGAAGGGATATTCTTAAGCCAGGTAAAGAAAGAGTCACAGTAGCAACTAAGATGATGGCAACTTTCATGTAACCAGCTGTTTGATTAATTTTTACTTTCACTGTATTTTTCTTATTCAATAAAATATCCTACCAATTTAATATTTTTCTTTTTATAAACAAAAGCCAATTTTTCCTCAGCTTCTTTCTCCTTCCCTCCCCAACTCACTCTTCCATTCACTTCATCCAATAACCCAGTTCTATTCGTCTACAATGAAGCTAAGAAGATATCAAGTGTGTTAACCTTATGACCTTTGATCAAAGGCGAAATCAGTGAGGCGAGAGAAAGTGGGGAGGATAGTTTACAGTTGAGTACAATACGAGTCGATTTTTACTCTGTAGATTATATGTTCCACCTAAAATTCATGAATATAAAATTATATTACTTATAATTAATCTATTCAAGATTGATAACCGATACAAAACTTTGATGACAGTATTATACCCAGTAAAAGCCATAATACATGTCAATTATTACTAAATACAGTTCACCTGGATATCTTACTGCTTTGGCAAATACTTTGCGCTACACTATAATAGTTGGATGGATAAGCAATCAATGAAGTCAGATAATGTTTTAATTAGTTGTATTATTTGAAGGGTCAACGTGAAACAATCTTCTGTTATATTCTTACTTCCGAAAGACTAAATTATGAGTTTCTTAGTCCACCACTTGGCTTCAACGGTCCTTCCTATTTCAGTAAAAAAACTCTCATCTACAACTAAAAACGATTTTCCTAATTAGAACGAAAATTTTCCAATATGAATTATACTACTTATTAACGATCAGTGGTATAATAAATCACAACCAAATTAAAGGCGAATAAATGAGCACAATTAGGTGAAATGATTCAAAAAATTTTTACATGTGAAATATTAGGATTATACCGCATGTCACATAAGTTTATTTACCAGAAGTTCAGGAATTAATGAAAACTATCTAATTAGTGCAAAATATTTTATCGATATGAAGGAAGATCAGGAGAAAAAAAACAAAAATCTATCAGAGCATAAAAAATCAAAAGAGAAACAATATTAAGGGGGAGAATTTGATTACCGAGTCAAAATACATAAGAATTTACGATAATATCATTCAAAAAAGTACATAATTAACGACAATCAAAGAATCCGGAATTGCAAATCACAAAATACACGCATAAATAAAAGAGAGATCGAAGAGACATAAAAGACAAAATGAAAAATAACGCAAGACAAAACCGGAATTCGAAAATGATAAAAACCACTAAATAAAACATTAATAAGGCTTCATCGAAACCAAATTATCAAAAACACATACACAAAATTCGTTGGGCACAGATCGGTACTGGCGAGCTCACAAAAATAATGGTGATCCCCGATGACAGGCAAATCGTCAGGTGAAGTGAGTGAAGACGAGAAGTGAATATGAAATCACTGTTGTTGGCTGTGTGCATGTCTGTGTGTCTGCATGTTGACATGCCAGTCTACCCACGTCGTTCTGTGCCGTGCTGTCGTTCAGCTTGTCTCTGTGTGTGTGCGTGTGGGTGTGTGCGTGTGTACATCCGCTTCGTGTTTGCTTGTATGTGCGTGTGCGTGTGCGTGTGTGTTTGTGTTTGTGTATGGGACGCTGTGTGTCAATATCTGACTCACTAGATTGTTGGATGTTCGTGTTCATCTGAGGTAGTTGAGGACGCCTGCAGCGACTGTCTGATGTGTAGACTTACTGCACATAGGACGTCTGGAAGTCAGTCACTGTACTGAACGCTTACCTCTTTATTAATTCTGTACTTTACACTTATTGGTGAATGATGATCTCATCGACATACCTGTGACCAATGGTCTGTTGAGTGTTGTTGTTGTTGTTGTTGTTTCATTTTCAGAGGACAATAGAGGACTGGGGATCTGACGAAGTGGATGTTGTGTAAGAGGTGAGTGGTGGAGTGGAATTGGTGTCTTTATGAAATGGTTTGTTGGTTGTTGCTGTGCTCGGGATTATCGCTGCAGCCTACAGAAAGCAACCTGAGTTGACGATGATGGCTGATGGACGGAGTGGTCTAGTCCACTTGGAGGAAGTCGTGTAGAGTTTGTCAGAGGGTAGTGGTGGTTGTGTGTCGGACGTTTGTTTCTCTCCTTAGTCAACCAAGTGTGGTTGTTGGATGTGGGTGAAATGTTATTTCGTTGGTGAGATTGAGATGAGTGTGTGTGTCGTGAGGGATGGACGGGGTGGCCGAGTGGTTAAGGCGATGGACTGCTAATCCATTGGGGTTTCCCCGCGTGGGTTCGAATCCCATCCCCGTCGGGATTTTGATGTCACTCGACACACACACTACACACAATGATACACACACAAGGCGTTTTCGAAACCCAGAATTCGTTGGGCACTGATCGGTGTTGGCGCGTTCCCGGCTAGAAATAGTTGTCCAACACATCCAATGGACTGTTGTTTCCCAGTCGGGTGGAGGCAGACACACTGCAAGAGTGATGACAACACTGTCATCGATCTCTCCACTGATTGGGGAAATCAGTCGTGTGGATTGACATGTTGGATCGATCAGGACAGGAAGGAATTCTGTGGGATATTTCACACCGACCGAGACATCATTGAAGGCTTGAGGTTGTGGAGGCAGTGTGGCTGTGTGGTGTACAAAAGTCGCTTGGAACTCCTTCAATGGAGCCTGGGATTTCACTGATACACCTGGAAATCACCACCACATCGGCACACATGTACACATTCATCTCGGAAGCTTCAAATCACCATTCCACATAGGCCAGAATATCTGCGTCAGTCGAGATCATCGTCTCGTCTGTGTATGTATATATCGCAGGTGAACTAGAAAGACAAACACACACTCGTTAATGATAATTCCATGGACGGACACACACACACACACACAAAAAAAACATCTCACTGAATGTGCTGTCACATACACTCTCTCCAGTCATCTCGATGATGATGACGGCATCCACCGGTGGAATATTATGATTATAACTATACGATTATTATTGTGCCGCCTCTAATTAAAATTATCGGTATTATTTAGCAGACTTATGACAGTTGTACTGCCAGTCGGACTAGCCAGAAGACTGACAGTGTTAGCGATTCTGATAATGGTAATAAGTAGATGGACAGTTGCAGGGGATATGACAATTACTTCGGTGACAACGATGACCACGTTGACAGTGTATATGATAGTGGTCACGGTGTTTGGCAATAATGGTGATCCCCGATGACAGGCAAATCGTCAGGTGAAGTGAGTGAAGACGAGAAGTGAATATGAAATCACTGTTGTTGGCTGTGTGCATGTCTGTGTGTCTGCATGTTGACATGCCAGTCTACCCACGTCGTTCTGTGCCGTGCTGTCGTTCAGCTTGTCTCTGTGTGTGTGCGTGTGGGTGTGTGCGTGTGTACATCCGCTTCGTGTTTGCTTGTATGTGCGTGTGCGTGTGCGTGTGTGTTTGTGTTTGTGTATGGGACGCTGTGTGTCAATATCTGACTCACTAGATTGTTGGATGTTCGTGTTCATCTGAGGTAGTTGAGGACGCCTGCAGCGACTGTCTGATGTGTAGACTTACTGCACATAGGACGTCTGGAAGTCAGTCACTGTACTGAACGCTTACCTCTTTATTAATTCTGTACTTTACACTTATTGGTGAATGATGATCTCATCGACATACCTGTGACCAATGGTCTGTTGAGTGTTGTTGTTGTTGTTGTTGTTGTTTCATTTTCAGAGGACAATAGAGGACTGGGGATCTGACGAAGTGGATGTTGTGTAAGAGGTGAGTGGTGGAGTGGAATTGGTGTCTTTATGAAATGGTTTGTTGGTTGTTGCTGTGCTCGGGATTATCGCTGCAGCCTACAGAAAGCAACCTGAGTTGACGATGATGGCTGATGGACGGAGTGGTCTAGTCCACTTGGAGGAAGTCGTGTAGAGTTTGTCAGAGGGTAGTGGTGGTTGTGTGTCGGACGTTTGTTTCTCTCCTTAGTCAACCAAGTGTGGTTGTTGGATGTGGGTGAAATGTTATTTCGTTGGTGAGATTGAGATGAGTGTGTGTGTCGTGAGAGATGGACGGGGTGGCCGAGTGGTTAAGGCGATGGACTGCTAATCCATTGGGGTTTCCCCGCGTGGGTTCGAATCCCATCCCCGTCGGGATTTTGATGTCACTCGACACACACACTACACACAATGATACACACACAAGGCGTTTTCGAAACCCAGAATTCGTTGGGCACTGATCGGTGTTGGCGCGTTCCCGGCTAGAAATAGTTGTCCAACACATCCAATGGACTGTTGTTTCCCAGTCGGGTGGAGGCAGACACACTGCAAGAGTGATGACAACACTGTCATCGATCTCTCCACTGATTGGGGAAATCAGTCGTGTGGATTGACATGTTGGATCGATCAGGACAGGAAGGAATTCTGTGGGATATTTCACACCGACCGAGACATCATTGAAGGCTTGAGGTTGTGGAGGCAGTGTGGCTGTGTGGTGTACAAAAGTCGCTTGGAACTCCTTCAATGGAGCCTGGGATTTCACTGATACACCTGGAAATCACCACCACATCGGCACACATGTACACATTCATCTCGGAAGCTTCGAATCACCATTCCACATAGGCCAGAATATCTGCGTCAGTCGAGATCATCGTCTCGTCTGTGTATGTATATATCGCAGGTGAACTAGAAAGACAAACACACACTCGTTAATGATAATTCCATGGACGGACACACACACACACACACACAAAAAAAAAACATCTCACTGAATGTGCTGTCACATACACTCTCTCCAGTCATCTCGATGATGATGACGGCATCCACCGGTGGAATATTATGATTATAACTATACGATTATTATTGTGCCGCCTCTAATTAAAATTATCGGTATTATTTAGCAGACTTATGACAGTTGTACTGCCAGTCGGACTAGCCAGAAGACTGACAGTGTTAGCGATTCTGATAATGGTAATAAGTAGATGGACAGTTGCAGGGGATATGACAATTACTTCGGTGACAACGATGACCACGTTGACAGTGTATATGATAGTGGTCACGGTGTTTGGCAATAATGGTGATCCCCGATGACAGGCAAATCGTCAGGTGAAGTGAGTGAAGACGAGAAGTGAATATGAAATCACTGTTGTTGGCTGTGTGCATGTCTGTGTGTCTGCATGTTGACATGCCAGTCTACCCACGTCGTTCTGTGCCGTGCTGTCGTTCAGCTTGTCTCTGTGTGTGTGCGTGTGGGTGTGTGCGTGTGTACATCCGCTTCGTGTTTGCTTGTATGTGCGTGTGCGTGTGTGTTTGTGTTTGTGTATGGGACGCTGTGTGTCAATATCTGACTCACTAGATTGTTGGATGTTCGTGTTCATCTGAGGTAGTTGAGGACGCCTGCAGCGACTGTCTGATGTGTAGACTGTAGCGGTAAATAATTCCCCAAAATTATTAACCACAGCAATCATCACTCAACATTGGATGCTGACCATCACTGTTTAAGTCGACTTGTTTAGCTGAAGGCTTACGGTCAAGCATCCCCGCCATTTGGTGCTTCGTCGTGTCACGTGCGTGCACGATTACTAGCTAGCTAAGCATTCATTCCTACCCGCGATTTGGTCCCAAAATATATATCGTATTTGGACGACAAAATCTGGTCTTTTGCTTTACCATTTGGTACTCGAAGAACGAACACTATAGTGGTTGTTGGTATAAGATCTTGCGTTAGTATAATCCGTACAACTCGCGAACGTTCGATACCTACACTCTCTAAACTGGTGAGCCCAACCACGAACTACATCTTCAATTCACACGCAGATAAACCCGGTGAGTTCGTTCCTTTTTGTGTTTATTCTTGTACTATACTGTTATCGGCATACTTTTCGTCATGAGTAACCCTAGCCCCAAGGTTATTCAGATTCGCTCAACCGCCAGAACTATTCAGCTAGTACCATTTTGGCCAGATAATGCTGAAACGTGGTTTCAGATTGCTGAGTCCGATTTTTGTGAACATGGCATAACTGATCAACGTTCACAGTTCCTTGCAGTTATTCACGCTCTACCGCGGGAATTCAGCAGGTGCGTAACTCTGCAGATGTCGGTAAGTAACTCGTACGAGTTGCTCAAAGCATCCATCCTCAAGAGAAACGTTCTCACAGATCGACAACGTCTGGATGAGTTATTTCGTAACATCGAGTTAGGAGATCAGTCAGCTGTGAGCATGCTGGCAAGAATGAAAGAGATCATTGGCCAAAGTCAGTTCGATGAAGGACTGTTCAGAGAACTATTTTTATCCAAACTGCCACAGTCAGTTCAGACTGTACTTGTGACACTTCAGGGTGTTCTCATAGATGATTTAGCTGTCTCTGCAGATAGAATTCTAGAGATAACGAAACGGCCAGTTGCCGAAGTATACTCTGTTACCGAACAGACTTCGAAGAAGGATTCTGCAATGATAGAGTTAATCAACTCCGTCCAGCAGATGCTTAGGTCAAACAAGCCTAGCAATTCCTCCTATCGTCGTTCTAAATCCCCTCAACGGCTAAACGCACGTGGACGATCTAAGTCCAACACACGTTCTCTCAAAAATCCTGACTGGTGTTGGTATCACAACACCTATGGCAAGGAAGCGAAATGTTGTCGAAAACCTTGTGATTTCGACAAAGCCTCCAAGTCTGTGGGAAACTATCCCGCCGGCACGCGTTAGCGGCAACCGTCGCCGGTGGCACTAGCCGCTTACTTTACATCCATGATGTAATGAGCCAGACTAGATATCTAGTCGACACAGGCGCCGAAGTCAGCGTCCTTCCTGCTACAGCAGCAGATCGACAGAAGGATCCTAACTTCAACCTACAGGCTGCAAATGGAAAACCAATTGCAACCTATGGTCGGAAATACGTCTATCTGAACGTAGGTTTACGCAAACCTATTCGGTGGATTTTTCTGATCGCTGACGTCACAATGCCCATCATCGGCACGGACCTACTTAATCATCATGATTTGCTCGTAGACGTCCGCCGTAAACGATTAATTGACAACACTACTAGTTTGTCTATCAAAGGCATAACTTACGTAGGCCCCAGCTTGTCAATCGTTAAGATGAAAGCAATCCTCGATCCAACTTTTCAACCGATTGTTGATAAATATCCGGAACTGAATTGCCCATCTAACGACCTCCCGTGTATAACCAGCAATGTTATGCACCACATCATAACCTCAGGACAGCCCGTGACATCTAAGGCACGACGACTGGCCCCTGATAAACTGAGAATTGCCAGAAACGAATTCGATCATATGCTCACCCTTGGCATCATTCGGCCATCGAATAGTCCATGGGCATCCCCGTTGCATATGGTACCGAAAAAGGATAGCAACGATTGGCGACCCACTGGTGATTACCGGCGAGTGAACGCCAAAACAACCCCTGATTGCTACCCTTTGCCTCACATACACGACTTGACGGCAACATTATCTGGAGCATCTATATTCTCCAAAATCGACTTGGTTAAAGCATATAACCAAATCCCGATGGCAACGGAAGATATTCCGAAAACGGCTATCATCACGCCTTTCGGACTTTTCGAATTTCTACGTATGCCATTCGGCCTCCGGAATTCGGCCCAAACATTCCAACGCTTCATCGATGAAGTATTTCGCGGTCTCGACTTTGTATACGCATACTTAGCCGACTGCTTCATTGCCAGTCCAGATAAGGAAACTCACCTTAGACACTTGGACTTGGCATTTGAAAGGTTACGCCAACATGGTGTTACCATCAATATACAGAAGTGTCAGATAGGCGTTGACTCACTCGATTTTCTGAGTCACACTATTGACTGTCAGGGCATTCGCCCACTGGCTACTTCGGTCGATCACTCTAAGAAAACGCGTTCTGGACGTCACGTTAGATTCCCAGAATATCTTCACACCTATCTCACATAACTGAGTGACACATCAATTTTTTTTATGTTGCGTCATTTAACACAAGTAAATGATATTTTTCCTATAACCGTACATAAAATTATATAAGATGTATATTTTTTTTTCCCGATATTTTGAACTTAACATTATTTTACTGTATAGTAGATGCATGTCATATTTTTTTGGTAAAAAAAACGCTTATTTGGTACATTTTTCTTGACAAGGTTCTCAGCATTCTTGTTTTCTTTTCCAGGTGCAACGGGCACTGGACAGGAAACAAACGAAGCACGGGATCCAACGAACAACACTGAGGAAGCTATGTACAGACACCCTGTTAGCATAGGCAGACAGACCAGCAGGCTCTCCATCAAGCCGCTTGGAAGATTTTTTTCACCCATCAGGGAACCATCGAGATTTTTTTACTTCCGGCTGGTCATGTCTTAGGGTCCTCACAACCCCACTAGGGGGGGAGTGAGCTGTAGCGGTAAATAATTCCCCAAAATTATTAACCACAGCAATCATCACTCAACATTGGATGCTGACCATCACTGTTTAAGTCGACTTGTTTAGCTGAAGGCTTACGGTCAAGCATCCCCGCCATTTGGTGCTTCGTCGTGTCACGTGCGTGCACGATTACTAGCTAGCTAAGCATTCATTCCTACCCGCGATTTGGTCCCAAAATATATATCGTATTTGGACGACAAAATCTGGTCTTTTGCTTTACCATTTGGTACTCGAAGAACGAACACTATAGTGGTTGTTGGTATAAGATCTTGCGTTAGTATAATCCGTACAACTCGCGAACGTCAATACCGTCAATCACTAAAAGACTTACTGCACATAGGACGTCTGGAAGTCAGTCACTGTACTGAACGCTTACCTCTTTATTAATTCTGTACTTTACACTTATTGGTGAATGATGATCTCATCGACATACCTGTGACCAATGGTCTGTTGAGTGTTGTTGTTGTTGTTGTTGTTTCATTTTCAGAGGACAATAGAGGACTGGGGATCTGACGAAGTGGATGTTGTGTAAGAGGTGAGTGGTGGAGTGGAATTGGTGTCTTTATGAAATGGTTTGTTGGTTGTTGCTGTGCTCGGGATTATCGCTGCAGCCTACAGAAAGCAACCTGAGTTGACGATGATGGCTGATGGACGGAGTGGTCTAGTCCACCTGGAGGAAGTCGTGTAGAGTTTGTCAGAGGGTAGTGGTGGTTGTGTGTCGGACGTTTGTTTCTCTCCTTAGTCAACCAAGTGTGGTTGTTGGATGTGGGTGAAATGTTATTTCGTTGGTGAGATTGAGATGAGTGTGTGTGTCGTGAGAGATGGACGGGGTGGCCGAGTGGTTAAGGCGATGGACTGCTAATCCATTGGGGTTTCCCCGCGTGGGTTCGAATCCCATCCCCGTCGGGATTTTGATGTCACTCGACACACACACTACACACAATGATACACACACAAGGCGTTTTCGAAACCCAGAATTCGTTGGGCACTGATCGGTGTTGGCGCGTTCCCGGCTAGAAATAGTTGTCCAACACATCCAATGGACTGTTGTTTCCCAGTCGGGTGGAGGCAGACACACTGCAAGAGTGATGACAACACTGTCATCGATCTCTCCACTGATTGGGGAAATCAGTTGTGTGGATTGACATGTTGGATCGATCAGGACAGGAAGGAATTCTGTGGGATATTTCACACCGACCGAGACATCATTGAAGGCTTGAGGTTGTGGAGGCAGTGTGGCTGTGTGGTGTACAAAAGTCGCTTGGAACTCCTTCAATGGAGCCTGGGATTTCACTGATACACCTGGAAATCACCACCACATCGGCACACATGTACACATTCATCTCGGAAGCTTCGAATCACCATTCCACATAGGCCAGAATATCTGCGTCAGTCGAGATCATCGTCTCGTCTGTGTATGTATATATCGCAGGTGAACTAGAAAGACAAACACACACTCGTTAATGATAATTCCATGGACGGACACACACACACACAAAAAAAAAAAACATCTCACTGAATGTGCTGTCACATACACTCTCTCCAGTCATCTCGATGATGATGACGGCATCCACCGGTGGAATATTATGATTATAACTATACGATTATTATTGTGCCGCCTCTAATTAAAATTATCGGTATTATTTAGCAGACTTATGACAGTTGTACTGCCAGTCGGACTAGCCAGAAGACTGACAGTGTTAGCGATTCTGATAATGGTAATAAGTAGATGGACAGTTGCAGGGGATATGACAATTACTTCGGTGACAACGATGACCACGTTGACAGTGTATATGATAGTGGTCACGGTGTTTGGCAATAATGGTGATCCCCGATGACAGGCAAATCGTCAGGTGAAGTGAGTGAAGACGAGAAGTGAATATGAAATCACTGTTGTTGGCTGTGTGCATGTCTGTGTGTCTGCATGTTGACATGCCAGTCTACCCACGTCGTTCTGTGCCGTGCTGTCGTTCAGCTTGTCTCTGTGTGTGTGCGTGTGGGTGTGTGCGTGTGTACATCCGCTTCGTGTTTGCTTGTATGTGCGTGTGCGTGTGTGTTTGTGTTTGTGTATGGGACGCTGTGTGTCAATATCTGACTCACTAGATTGTTGGATGTTCGTGTTCATCTGAGGTAGTTGAGGACGCCTGCAGCGACTGTCTGATGTGTAGACTTACTGCACATAGGACGTCTGGAAGTCAGTCACTGTACTGAACGCTTACCTCTTTATTAATTCTGTACTTTACACTTATTGGTGAATGATGATCTCATCGACATACCTGTGACCAATGGTCTGTTGAGTGTTGTTGTTGTTGTTGTTGTTGTTTCATTTTCAGAGGACAATAGAGGACTGGGGATCTGACGAAGTGGATGTTGTGTAAGAGGTGAGTGGTGGAGTGGAATTGGTGTCTTTATGAAATGGTTTGTTGGTTGTTGCTGTGCTCGGGATTATCGCTGCAGCCTACAGAAAGCAACCTGAGTTGACGATGATGGCTGATGGACGGAGTGGTCTAGTCCACCTGGAGGAAGTCGTGTAGAGTTTGTCAGAGGGTAGTGGTGGTTGTGTGTCGGACGTTTGTTTCTCTCCTTAGTCAACCAAGTGTGGTTGTTGGATGTGGGTGAAATGTTATTTCGTTGGTGAGATTGAGATGAGTGTGTGTGTCGTGAGAGATGGACGGGGTGGCCGAGTGGTTAAGGCGATGGACTGCTAATCCATTGGGGTTTCCCCGCGTGGGTTCGAATCCCATCCCCGTCGGGATTTTGATGTCACTCGACACACACACTACACACAATGATACACACACAAGGCGTTTTCGAAACCCAGAATTCGTTGGGCACTGATCGGTGTTGGCGCGTTCCCGGCTAGAAATAGTTGTCCAACACATCCAATGGACTGTTGTTTCCCAGTCGGGTGGAGGCAGACACACTGCAAGAGTGATGACAACACTGTCATCGATCTCTCCACTGATTGGGGAAATCAGTTGTGTGGATTGACATGTTGGATCGATCAGGACAGGAAGGAATTCTGTGGGATATTTCACACCGACCGAGACATCATTGAAGGCTTGAGGTTGTGGAGGCAGTGTGGCTGTGTGGTGTACAAAAGTCGCTTGGAACTCCTTCAATGGAGCCTGGGATTTCACTGATACACCTGGAAATCACCACCACATCGGCACACATGTACACATTCATCTCGGAAGCTTCGAATCACCATTCCACATAGGCCAGAATATCTGCGTCAGTCGAGATCATCGTCTCGTCTGTGTATGTATATATCGCAGGTGAACTAGAAAGACAAACACACACTCGTTAATGATAATTCCATGGACGGACACACACACACACACACACAAAAAAAAAACATCTCACTGAATGTGCTGTCACATACACTCTCTCCAGTCATCTCGATGATGATGACGGCATCCACCGGTGGAATATTATGATTATAACTATACGATTATTATTGTGCCGCCTCTAATTAAAATTATCGGTATTATTTAGCAGACTTATGACAGTTGTACTGCCAGTCGGACTAGCCAGAAGACTGACAGTGTTAGCGATTCTGATAATGGTAATAAGTAGATGGACAGTTGCAGGGGATATGACAATTACTTCGGTGACAACGATGACCACGTTGACAGTGTATATGATAGTGGTCACGGTGTTTGGCAATAATGGTGATCCCCGATGACAGGCAAATCGTCAGGTGAAGTGAGTGAAGACGAGAAGTGAATATGAAATCACTGTTGTTGGCTGTGTGCATGTCTGTGTGTCTGCATGTTGACATGCCAGTCTACCCACGTCGTTCTGTGCCGTGCTGTCGTTCAGCTTGTCTCTGTGTGTGTGCGTGTGGGTGTGTGCGTGTGTACATCCGCTTCGTGTTTGCTTGTATGTGCGTGTGCGTGTGCGTGTGTGTTTGTGTTTGTGTATGGGACGCTGTGTGTCAATATCTGACTCACTAGATTGTTGGATGTTCGTGTTCATCTGAGGTAGTTGAGGACGCCTGCAGCGACTGTCTGATGTGTAGACTTACTGCACATAGGACGTCTGGAAGTCAGTCACTGTACTGAACGCTTACCTCTTTATTAATTCTGTACTTTACACTTATTGGTGAATGATGATCTCATCGACATACCTGTGACCAATGGTCTGCTGAGTGTTGTTGTTGTTGTTGTTTCATTTTCAGAGGACAATAGAGGACTGGGGATCTGACGAAGTGGATGTTGTGTAAGAGGTGAGTGGTGGAGTGGAATTGGTGTCTTTATGAAATGGTTTGTTGGTTGTTGCTGTGCTCGGGATTATCGCTGCAGCCTACAGAAAGCAACCTGAGTTGACGATGATGGCTGATGGACGGAGTGGTCTAGTCCACCTGGAGGAAGTCGTGTAGAGTTTGTCAGAGGGTAGTGGTGGTTGTGTGTCGGACGTTTGTTTCTCTCCTTAGTCAACCAAGTGTGGTTGTTGGATGTGGGTGAAATGTTATTTCGTTGGTGAGATTGAGATGAGTGTGTGTGTCGTGAGAGATGGACGGGGTGGCCGAGTGGTTAAGGCGATGGACTGCTAATCCATTGGGGTTTCCCCGCGTGGGTTCGAATCCCATCCCCGTCGGGATTTTGATGTCACTCGACACACACACTACACACAATGATACACACACAAGGCGTTTTCGAAACCCAGAATTCGTTGGGCACTGATCGGTGTTGGCGCGTTCCCGGCTAGAAATAGTTGTCCAACACATCCAATGGACTGTTGTTTCCCAGTCGGGTGGAGGCAGACACACTGCAAGAGTGATGACAACACTGTCATCGATCTCTCCACTGATTGGGGAAATCAGTTGTGTGGATTGACATGTTGGATCGATCAGGACAGGAAGGAATTCTGTGGGATATTTCACACCGACCGAGACATCATTGAAGGCTTGAGGTTGTGGAGGCAGTGTGGCTGTGTGGTGTACAAAAGTCGCTTGGAACTCCTTCAATGGAGCCTGGGATTTCACTGATACACCTGGAAATCACCACCACATCGGCACACATGTACACATTCATCTCGGAAGCTTCGAATCACCATTCCACATAGGCCAGAATATCTGCGTCAGTCGAGATCATCGTCTCGTCTGTGTATGTATATATCGCAGGTGAACTAGAAAGACAAACACACACTCGTTAATGATAATTCCATGGACGGACACACACACACACACACACAAAAAAAAAACATCTCACTGAATGTGCTGTCACATACACTCTCTCCAGTCATCTCGATGATGATGACGGCATCCACCGGTGGAATATTATGATTATAACTATACGATTATTATTGTGCCGCCTCTAATTAAAATTATCGGTATTATTTAGCAGACTTATGACAGTTGTACTGCCAGTCGGACTAGCCAGAAGACTGACAGTGTTAGCGATTCTGATAATGGTAATAAGTAGATGGACAGTTGCAGGGGATATGACAATTACTTCGGTGACAACGATGACCACGTTGACAGTGTATATGATAGTGGTCACGGTGTTTGGCAATAATGGTGATCCCCGATGACAGGCAAATCGTCAGGTGAAGTGAGTGAAGACGAGAAGTGAATATGAAATCACTGTTGTTGGCTGTGTGCATGTCTGTGTGTCTGCATGTTGACATGCCAGTCTACCCACGTCGTTCTGTGCCGTGCTGTCGTTCAGCTTGTCTCTGTGTGTGTGCGTGTGGGTGTGTGCGTGTGTACATCCGCTTCGTGTTTGCTTGTATGTGCGTGTGCGTGTGTGTTTGTGTTTGTGTATGGGACGCTGTGTGTCAATATCTGACTCACTAGATTGTTGGATGTTCGTGTTCATCTGAGGTAGTTGAGGACGCCTGCAGCGACTGTCTGATGTGTAGACTTACTGCACATAGGACGTCTGGAAGTCAGTCACTGTACTGAACGCTTACCTCTTTATTAATTCTGTACTTTACACTTATTGGTGAATGATGATCTCATCGACATACCTGTGACCAATGGTCTGTTGAGTGTTGTTGTTGTTGTTGTTGTTGTTTCATTTTCAGAGGACAATAGAGGACTGGGGATCTGACGAAGTGGATGTTGTGTAAGAGGTGAGTGGTGGAGTGGAATTGGTGTCTTTATGAAATGGTTTGTTGGTTGTTGCTGTGCTCGGGATTATCGCTGCAGCCTACAGAAAGCAACCTGAGTTGACGATGATGGCTGATGGACGGAGTGGTCTAGTCCACCTGGAGGAAGTCGTGTAGAGTTTGTCAGAGGGTAGTGGTGGTTGTGTGTCGGACGTTTGTTTCTCTCCTTAGTCAACCAAGTGTGGTTGTTGGATGTGGGTGAAATGTTATTTCGTTGGTGAGATTGAGATGAGTGTGTGTGTCGTGAGAGATGGACGGGGTGGCCGAGTGGTTAAGGCGATGGACTGCTAATCCATTGGGGTTTCCCCGCGTGGGTTCGAATCCCATCCCCGTCGGGATTTTGATGTCACTCGACACACACACTACACACAATGATACACACACAAGGCGTTTTCGAAACCCAGAATTCGTTGGGCACTGATCGGTGTTGGCGCGTTCCCGGCTAGAAATAGTTGTCCAACACATCCAATGGACTGTTGTTTCCCAGTCGGGTGGAGGCAGACACACTGCAAGAGTGATGACAACACTGTCATCGATCTCTCCACTGATTGGGGAAATCAGTTGTGTGGATTGACATGTTGGATCGATCAGGACAGGAAGGAATTCTGTGGGATATTTCACACCGACCGAGACATCATTGAAGGCTTGAGGTTGTGGAGGCAGTGTGGCTGTGTGGTGTACAAAAGTCGCTTGGAACTCCTTCAATGGAGCCTGGGATTTCACTGATACACCTGGAAATCACCACCACATCGGCACACATGTACACATTCATCTCGGAAGCTTCGAATCACCATTCCACATAGGCCAGAATATCTGCGTCAGTCGAGATCATCGTCTCGTCTGTGTATGTATATATCGCAGGTGAACTAGACGTCTGTCCTCCGAAAGACAAACACACACTCGTTAATGATAATTCCATGGACGGACACACACACACACACACACACAAAACATCTCACTGAATGTGCTGTCACATACACTCTCTCCAGTCATCTCGATGATGACGACGGCATCCACCGGTGGAATATTATGATTATAACTATACGATTATTATTGTGCCGCCTCTAATTAAAATTATCGGTATTATTTAGCAGACTAATGACAGTTGTACTGCCAGTCGGACTAGCCAGAAGACTGACAGTGTTAGCGATTCTGATAATGGTAATAAGTAGATGGACAGTTGCAGGGGATATGACAATTACTTCGGTGACAACGATGACCACGTTGACAGTGTATATGATAGTGGTCACGGTGTTTGGCAATAATGGTGATCCCCGATGACAGGCAAATCGTCAGGTGAAGTGAGTGAAGACGAGAAGTGAATATGAAATCACTGTTGTTGGCTGTGTGCATGTCTGTGTGTCTGCATGTTGACATGCCAGTCTACCCACGTCGTTCTGTGCCGTGCTGTCGTTCAGCTTGTCTCTGTGTGTGTGCGTGTGGGTGTGTGCGTGTGTACATCCGCTTCGTGTTTGCTTGTATGTGCGTGTGCGTGTGTGTTTGTGTTTGTGTATGGGACGCTGTGTGTCAATATCTGACTCACTAGATTGTTGGATGTTCGTGTTCATCTGAGGTAGTTGAGGACGCCTGCAGCGACTGTCTGATGTGTAGACTTACTGCACATAGGACGTCTGGAAGTCAGTCACTGTACTGAACGCTTACCTCTTTATTAATTCTGTACTTTACACTTATTGGTGAATGATGATCTCATCGACATACCTGTGACCAATGGTCTGCTGAGTGTTGTTGTTGTTGTTGTTTCATTTTCAGAGGACAATAGAGGACTGGGGATCTGACGAAGTGGATGTTGTGTAAGAGGTGAGTGGTGGAGTGGAATTGGTGTCTTTATGAAATGGTTTGTTGGTTGTTGCTGTGCTCGGGATTATCGCTGCAGCCTACAGAAAGCAACCTGAGTTGACGATGATGGCTGATGGACGGAGTGGTCTAGTCCACCTGGAGGAAGTCGTGTAGAGTTTGTCAGAGGGTAGTGGTGGTTGTGTGTCGGACGTTTGTTTCTCTCCTTAGTCAACCAAGTGTGGTTGTTGGATGTGGGTGAAATGTTATTTCGTTGGTGAGATTGAGATGAGTGTGTGTGTCGTGAGAGATGGACGGGGTGGCCGAGTGGTTAAGGCGATGGACTGCTAATCCATTGGGGTTTCCCCGCGTGGGTTCGAATCCCATCCCCGTCGGGATTTTGATGTCACTCGACACACACACTACACACAATGATACACACACAAGGCGTTTTCGAAACCCAGAATTCGTTGGGCACTGATCGGTGTTGGCGCGTTCCCGGCTAGAAATAGTTGTCCAACACATCCAATGGACTGTTGTTTCCCAGTCGGGTGGAGGCAGACACACTGCAAGAGTGATGACAACACTGTCATCGATCTCTCCACTGATTGGGGAAATCAGTTGTGTGGATTGACATGTTGGATCGATCAGGACAGGAAGGAATTCTGTGGGATATTTCACACCGACCGAGACATCATTGAAGGCTTGAGGTTGTGGAGGCAGTGTGGCTGTGTGGTGTACAAAAGTCGCTTGGAACTCCTTCAATGGAGCCTGGGATTTCACTGATACACCTGGAAATCACCACCACATCGGCACACATGTACACATTCATCTCGGAAGCTTCGAATCACCATTCCACATAGGCCAGAATATCTGCGTCAGTCGAGATCATCGTCTCGTCTGTGTATGTATATATCGCAGGTGAACTAGAAAGACAAACACACACTCGTTAATGATAATTCCATGGACGGACACACACACACACACACACAAAAAAAAAACATCTCACTGAATGTGCTGTCACATACACTCTCTCCAGTCATCTCGATGATGATGACGGCATCCACCGGTGGAATATTATGATTATAACTATACGATTATTATTGTGCCGCCTCTAATTAAAATTATCGGTATTATTTAGCAGACTAATGACAGTTGTACTGCCAGTCGGACTAGCCAGAAGACTGACAGTGTTAGCGATTCTGATAATGGTAATAAGTAGATGGACAGTTGCAGGGGATATGACAATTACTTCGGTGACAACGATGACCACGTTGACAGTGTATATGATAGTGGTCACGGTGTTTGGCAATAATGGTGATCCCCGATGACAGGCAAATCGTCAGGTGAAGTGAGTGAAGACGAGAAGTGAATATGAAATCACTGTTGTTGGCTGTGTGCATGTCTGTGTGTCTGCATGTTGACATGCCAGTCTACCCACGTCGTTCTGTGCCGTGCTGTCGTTCAGCTTGTCTCTGTGTGTGTGCGTGTGGGTGTGTGCGTGTGTACATCCGCTTCGTGTTTGCTTGTATGTGCGTGTGCGTGTGTGTTTGTGTTTGTGTATGGGACGCTGTGTGTCAATATCTGACTCACTAGATTGTTGGATGTTCGTGTTCATCTGAGGTAGTTGAGGACGCCTGCAGCGACTGTCTGATGTGTAGACTTACTGCACATAGGACGTCTGGAAGTCAGTCACTGTACTGAACGCTTACCTCTTTATTAATTCTGTACTTTACACTTATTGGTGAATGATGATCTCATCGACATACCTGTGACCAATGGTCTGTTGAGTGTTGTTGTTGTTGTTGTTTCATTTTCAGAGGACAATAGAGGACTGGGGATCTGACGAAGTGGATGTTGTGTAAGAGGTGAGTGGTGGAGTGGAATTGGTGTCTTTATGAAATGGTTTGTTGGTTGTTGCTGTGCTCGGGATTATCGCTGCAGCCTACAGAAAGCAACCTGAGTTGACGATGATGGCTGATGGACGGAGTGGTCTAGTCCACCTGGAGGAAGTCGTGTAGAGTTTGTCAGAGGGTAGTGGTGGTTGTGTGTCGGACGTTTGTTTCTCTCCTTAGTCAACCAAGTGTGGTTGTTGGATGTGGGTGAAATGTTATTTCGTTGGTGAGATTGAGATGAGTGTGTGTGTCGTGAGAGATGGACGGGGTGGCCGAGTGGTTAAGGCGATGGACTGCTAATCCATTGGGGTTTCCCCGCGTGGGTTCGAATCCCATCCCCGTCGGGATTTTGATGTCACTCGACACACACACTACACACAATGATACACACACAAGGCGTTTTCGAAACCCAGAATTCGTTGGGCACTGATCGGTGTTGGCGCGTTCCCGGCTAGAAATAGTTGTCCAACACATCCAATGGACTGTTGTTTCCCAGTCGGGTGGAGGCAGACACACTGCAAGAGTGATGACAACACTGTCATCGATCTCTCCACTGATTGGGGAAATCAGTCGTGTGGATTGACATGTTGGATCGATCAGGACAGGAAGGAATTCTGTTGGATATTTCACACCGACCGAGATATCATTGAAGGCTTGAGGTTGTGGAGGCAGTGTGGCTGTGTGGTGTACAAAAGTCGCTTGGAACTCCTTCAATGGAGCCTGGGATTTCACTGATACACCTGGAAATCACCACCACATCGGCACACATGTACACATTCATCTCGGAAGCTTCGAATCACCATTCCACATAGGCCAGAATATCTGCGTCAGTCGAGATCATCGTCTCGTCTGTGTGTGTATATATCGCAGGTGAACTAGAAAGACAAACACACACTCGATAATTATAATTCCATGGACGCACAAACACACACACACACACACACAAAACATCTCACTGAATGTGCTGTCACATACACTCTCTCCAGTCATCTCGATGATGACGACGGCATCCACCGCTGGAATATTATGATTACAACTATACGATTATTATTGTGCCGCCTCTAATTAAAATTATCGGTATTATTTAGCAGACTTATGACAGTTGTACTGCCAGTCGGACTAGCCAGAAGACTGACAGTGTTAGCGATTCTGATAATGGTAATAAGTAGATGGACAGTTGCAGGCGATATGACAATTACTTCGGTGACAACGATGACCACGTTGACAGTGTATATGATAGTGGTCACGGTGTTTGGCAATAATGGTGATCCCCGATGACAGGCAAATCGTCAGGTGAAGTGAGTGAAGACGAGAAGTGAATATGAAATCACTGTTGTTGGCTGTGTGCATGTCTGTGTGTCTGCATGTTGACATGCCAGTCTACCCACGTCGTTCTGTGCCGTGCTGTCGTTCAGCTTGTCTCTGTGTGTGTGCGTGTGGGTGTGTGCGTGTGTACATCCGTTCGTGTTTGCTGTATGTGCGTGAGCGTGTGTGTTTGTGTTTGTGTATGGAACGCTGTGTGTCAATATCTGACTCACTAGATTGTTGGATGTTCGTGTTCATCTGAGGTAGTTGAGGACGCCTGCAGTGACTGTCTGATGTGTAGACTTACTGCACATAGGACGTCTGGAAATCAGTCACTGTACTGAACACTTACCTCTTTATTAATTCTGTACTTTACACTTATTGGTGAATGATGATCTCATCGACATACCTGTGACCAATGGTCTGCTGAGTGTTGTTGTTGTTGTTTCATTTTCAGAGGACAATAGAGGACTGGGGATCTGACGAAGTGGATGTTGTGTAAGAGGTGAGTGGTGGAGTGCAATTGGTGTCTTTATGAAATGGTTTGTTGGTTGTTGCTCTGCTCGGGATTATCGCTGCAGCCTACAGAAAGCAACCTGAGTTGACGATGATGGCTGATGGACGGAGTGGTCTAGTCCACCTGGAGGAAGTCGTGTAGAGTTTGTCAGAGGGTAGTGGTGGTTGTGTGTCGGACGTTTGTTTCTCTCCTTAGTCAACCAAGTGTGGTTGTTGGATGTGGGTGAAATGTTATTTCGTTGGTGAGATTGAGATGAGTGTGTGTGTCGTGAGAGATGGACGGGGTGGCCGAGTGGTTAAGGCGATGGACTGCTAATCCATTGGGGTTTCCCCGCGTGGGTTCGAATCCCATCCCCGTCGGGATTTTGATGTCACTCGACACACACTCTACACACAATGATACACACACAAGGCGTTTTCGAAACCCAGAATTCGTTGGGCACTGATCGGTGTTGGCGCGTTCCCGGCTAGAAATAGTTGTCCAACACATCCAATGGACTGTTGTTTCCCAGTCGGGTGGAGGCAGACACACTGCAAGAGTGATGACAACACTGTCATCGATCTCTCCACTGATTGGGGAAATCAGTCGTGTGGATTGACATGTTGGATCGATCAGGACAGGAAGGAATTCTGTGGGATATTTCACACCGACCGAGACATCATTGAAGGCTTGAGGTTGTGGAGGCAGTGTGGCTGTGTGGTGTACAAAAGTCGCTTGGAACTCCTTCAATGGAGCCTGGGATTTCACTGATACACCTGGAAATCACCACCACATCGGCACACATGTACACATTCATCTCGGAAGCTTCGAATCACCATTCCACATAGGCCAGAATATCTGCGTCAGTCGAGATCATCGTCTCGTCTGTGTATGTATATATCGCAGGTGAACTAGAAAGACAAACACACACTCGTTAATGATAATTCCATGGACGGACACACACACACACAAAAAAAACATCTCACTGAATGTGCTGTCACATACACTCTCTCCAGTCATCTCGATGATGATGACGGCATCCACCGGTGGAATATTATGATTATAACTATACGATTATTATTGTGCCGCCTCTAATTAAAATTATCGGTATTATTTAGCAGACTAATGACAGTTGTACTGCCAGTCGGACTAGCCAGAAGACTGACAGTGTTAGCGATTCTGATAATGGTAATAAGTAGATGGACAGTTGCAGGGGATATGACAATTACTTCGGTGACAACGATGACCACGTTGACAGTGTATATGATAGTGGTCACGGTGTTTGGCAATAATGGTGATCCCCGATGACAGGCAAATCGTCAGGTGAAGTGAGTGAAGACGAGAAGTGAATATGAAATCACTGTTGTTGGCTGTGTGCATGTCTGTGTGTCTGCATGTTGACATGCCAGTCTACCCACGTCGTTCTGTGCCGTGCTGTCGTTCAGCTTGTCTCTGTGTGTGTGCGTGTGGGTGTGTGCGTGTGTACATCCGCTTCGTGTTTGCTTGTATGTGCGTGTGCGTGTGTGTTTGTGTTTGTGTATGGGACGCTGTGTGTCAATATCTGACTCACTAGATTGTTGGATGTTCGTGTTCATCTGAGGTAGTTGAGGACGCCTGCAGCGACTGTCTGATGTGTAGACTTACTGCACATAGGACGTCTGGAAGTCAGTCACTGTACTGAACGTTTACCTCTTTATTAATTCTGTACTTTACACTTATTGGTGAATGATGATCTCATCGACATACCTGTGACCAATGGTCTGCTGAGTGTTGTTGTTGTTGTTGTTTCATTTTCAGAGGACAATAGAGGACTGGGGATCTGACGAAGTGGATGTTGTGTAAGAGGTGAGTGGTGGAGTGGAATTGGTGTCTTTATGAAATGGTTTGTTGGTTGTTGCTGTGCTCGGGATTATCGCTGCAGCCTACAGAAAGCAACCTGAGTTGACGATGATGGCTGATGGACGGAGTGGTCTAGTCCACCTGGAGGAAGTCGTGTAGAGTTTGTCAGAGGGTAGTGGTGGTTGTGTGTCGGACGTTTGTTTCTCTCCTTAGTCAACCAAGTGTGGTTGTTGGATGTGGGTGAAATGTTATTTCGTTGGTGAGATTGAGATGAGTGTGTGTGTCGTGAGAGATGGACGGGGTGGCCGAGTGGTTAAGGCGATGGACTGCTAATCCATTGGGGTTTCCCCGCGTGGGTTCGAATCCCATCCCCGTCGGGATTTTGATGTCACTCGACACACACACTACACACAATGATACACACACAAGGCGTTTTCGAAACCCAGAATTCGTTGGGCACTGATCGGTGTTGGCGCGTTCCCGGCTAGAAATAGTTGTCCAACACATCCAATGGACTGTTGTTTCCCAGTCGGGTGGAGGCAGACACACTGCAAGAGTGATGACAACACTGTCATCGATCTCTCCACTGATTGGGGAAATCAGTCGTGTGGATTGACATGTTGGATCGATCAGGACAGGAAGGAATTCTGTGGGATATTTCACACCGACCGAGACATCATTGAAGGCTTGAGGTTGTGGAGGCAGTGTGGCTGTGTGGTGTACAAAAGTCGCTTGGAACTCCTTCAATGGAGCCTGGGATTTCACTGATACACCTGGAAATCACCACCACATCGGCACACATGTACACATTCATCTCGGAAGCTTCGAATCACCATTCCACATAGGCCAGAATATCTGCGTCAGTCGAGATCATCGTCTCGTCTGTGTATGTATATATCGCAGGTGAACTAGAAAGACAAACACACACTCGTTAATGATAATTCCATGGACGGACACACACACACACAAAAAAAAAAACATCTCACTGAATGTGCTGTCACATACACTCTCTCCAGTCATCTCGATGATGATGACGGCATCCACCGGTGGAATATTATGATTATAACTATACGATTATTATTGTGCCGCCTCTAATTAAAATTATCGGTATTATTTAGCAGACTTATGACAGTTGTACTGCCAGTCGGACTAGCCAGAAGACTGACAGTGTTAGCGATTCTGATAATGGTAATAAGTAGATGGACAGTTGCAGGGGATATGACAATTACTTCGGTGACAACGATGACCACGTTGACAGTGTATATGATAGTGGTCACGGTGTTTGGCAATAATGGTGATCCCCGATGACAGGCAAATCGTCAGGTGAAGTGAGTGAAGACGAGAAGTGAATATGAAATCACTGTTGTTGGCTGTGTGCATGTCTGTGTGTCTGCATGTTGACATGCCAGTCTACCCACGTCGTTCTGTGCCGTGCTGTCGTTCAGCTTGTCTCTGTGTGTGTGCGTGTGGGTGTGTGCGTGTGTACATCCGCTTCGTGTTTGCTTGTATGTGCGTGTGCGTGTGTGTTTGTGTTTGTGTATGGGACGCTGTGTGTCAATATCTGACTCACTAGATTGTTGGATGTTCGTGTTCATCTGAGGTAGTTGAGGACGCCTGCAGCGACTGTCTGATGTGTAGACTTACTGCACATAGGACGTCTGGAAGTCAGTCACTGTACTGAACGCTTACCTCTTTATTAATTCTGTACTTTACACTTATTGGTGAATGATGATCTCATCGACATACCTGTGACCAATGGTCTGCTGAGTGTTGTTGTTGTTGTTGTTTCATTTTCAGAGGACAATAGAGGACTGGGGATCTGACGAAGTGGATGTTGTGTAAGAGGTGAGTGGTGGAGTGGAATTGGTGTCTTTATGAAATGGTTTGTTGGTTGTTGCTGTGCTCGGGATTATCGCTGCAGCCTACAGAAAGCAACCTGAGTTGACGATGATGGCTGATGGACGGAGTGGTCTAGTCCACCTGGAGGAAGTCGTGTAGAGTTTGTCAGAGGGTAGTGGTGGTTGTGTGTCGGACGTTTGTTTCTCTCCTTAGTCAACCAAGTGTGGTTGTTGGATGTGGGTGAAATGTTATTTCGTTGGTGAGATTGAGATGAGTGTGTGTGTCGTGAGAGATGGACGGGGTGGCCGAGTGGTTAAGGCGATGGACTGCTAATCCATTGGGGTTTCCCCGCGTGGGTTCGAATCCCATCCCCGTCGGGATTTTGATGTCACTCGACACACACACTACACACAATGATACACACACAAGGCGTTTTCGAAACCCAGAATTCGTTGGGCACTGATCGGTGTTGGCGCGTTCCCGGCTAGAAATAGTTGTCCAACACATCCAATGGACTGTTGTTTCCCAGTCGGGTGGAGGCAGACACACTGCAAGAGTGATGACAACACTGTCATCGATCTCTCCACTGATTGGGGAAATCAGTCGTGTGGATTGACATGTTGGATCGATCAGGACAGGAAGGAATTCTGTGGGATATTTCACACCGACCGAGACATCATTGAAGGCTTGAGGTTGTGGAGGCAGTGTGGCTGTGTGGTGTACAAAAGTCGCTTGGAACTCCTTCAATGGAGCCTGGGATTTCACTGATACACCTGGAAATCACCACCACATCGGCACACATGTACACATTCATCTCGGAAGCTTCGAATCACCATTCCACATAGGCCAGAATATCTGCGTCAGTCGAGATCATCGTCTCGTCTGTGTATGTATATATCGCAGGTGAACTAGAAAGACAAACACACACTCGTTAATGATAATTCCATGGACGGACACACACACACACAAAAAAAAAAACATCTCACTGAATGTGCTGTCACATACACTCTCTCCAGTCATCTCGATGATGATGACGGCATCCACCGGTGGAATATTATGATTATAACTATACGATTATTATTGTGCCGCCTCTAATTAAAATTATCGGTATTATTTAGCAGACTTATGACAGTTGTACTGCCAGTCGGACTAGCCAGAAGACTGACAGTGTTAGCGATTCTGATAATGGTAATAAGTAGATGGACAGTTGCAGGGGATATGACAATTACTTCGGTGACAACGATGACCACGTTGACAGTGTATATGATAGTGGTCACGGTGTTTGGCAATAATGGTGATCCCCGATGACAGGCAAATCGTCAGGTGAAGTGAGTGAAGACGAGAAGTGAATATGAAATCACTGTTGTTGGCTGTGTGCATGTCTGTGTGTCTGCATGTTGACATGCCAGTCTACCCACGTCGTTCTGTGCCGTGCTGTCGTTCAGCTTGTCTCTGTGTGTGTGCGTGTGGGTGTGTGCGTGTGTACATCCGCTTCGTGTTTGCTTGTATGTGCGTGTGCGTGTGTGTTTGTGTTTGTGTATGGGACGCTGTGTGTCAATATCTGACTCACTAGATTGTTGGATGTTCGTGTTCATCTGAGGTAGTTGAGGACGCCTGCAGCGACTGTCTGATGTGTAGACTTACTGCACATAGGACGTCTGGAAGTCAGTCACTGTACTGAACGCTTACCTCTTTATTAATTCTGTACTTTACACTTATTGGTGAATGATGATCTCATCGACATACCTGTGACCAATGGTCTGTTGAGTGTTGTTGTTGTTGTTGTTGTTGTTTCATTTTCAGAGGACAATAGAGGACTGGGGATCTGACGAAGTGGATGTTGTGTAAGAGGTGAGTGGTGGAGTGGAATTGGTGTCTTTATGAAATGGTTTGTTGGTTGTTGCTGTGCTCGGGATTATCGCTGCAGCCTACAGAAAGCAACCTGAGTTGACGATGATGGCTGATGGACGGAGTGGTCTAGTCCACCTGGAGGAAGTCGTGTAGAGTTTGTCAGAGGGTAGTGGTGGTTGTGTGTCGGACGTTTGTTTCTCTCCTTAGTCAACCAAGTGTGGTTGTTGGATGTGGGTGAAATGTTATTTCGTTGGTGAGATTGAGATGAGTGTGTGTGTCGTGAGAGATGGACGGGGTGGCCGAGTGGTTAAGGCGATGGACTGCTAATCCATTGGGGTTTCCCCGCGTGGGTTCGAATCCCATCCCCGTCGGGATTTTGATGTCACTCGACACACACACTACACACAATGATACACACACAAGGCGTTTTCGAAACCCAGAATTCGTTGGGCACTGATCGGTGTTGGCGCGTTCCCGGCTAGAAATAGTTGTCCAACACATCCAATGGACTGTTGTTTCCCAGTCGGGTGGAGGCAGACACACTGCAAGAGTGATGACAACACTGTCATCGATCTCTCCACTGATTGGGGAAATCAGTCGTGTGGATTGACATGTTGGATCGATCAGGACAGGAAGGAATTCTGTGGGATATTTCACACCGACCGAGACATCATTGAAGGCTTGAGGTTGTGGAGGCAGTGTGGCTGTGTGGTGTACAAAAGTCGCTTGGAACTCCTTCAATGGAGCCTGGGATTTCACTGATACACCTGGAAATCACCACCACATCGGCACACATGTACACATTCATCTCGGAAGCTTCGAATCACCATTCCACATAGGCCAGAATATCTGCGTCAGTCGAGATCATCGTCTCGTCTGTGTATGTATATATCGCAGGTGAACTAGAAAGACAAACACACACTCGTTAATGATAATTCCATGGACGGACACACACACACACACACACAAAAAAAAAACATCTCACTGAATGTGCTGTCACATACACTCTCTCCAGTCATCTCGATGATGATGACGGCATCCACCGGTGGAATATTATGATTATAACTATACGATTATTATTGTGCCGCCTCTAATTAAAATTATCGGTATTATTTAGCAGACTTATGACAGTTGTACTGCCAGTCGGACTAGCCAGAAGACTGACAGTGTTAGCGATTCTGATAATGGTAATAAGTAGATGGACAGTTGCAGGGGATATGACAATTACTTCGGTGACAACGATGACCACGTTGACAGTGTATATGATAGTGGTCACGGTGTTTGGCAATAATGGTGATCCCCGATGACAGGCAAATCGTCAGGTGAAGTGAGTGAAGACGAGAAGTGAATATGAAATCACTGTTGTTGGCTGTGTGCATGTCTGTGTGTCTGCATGTTGACATGCCAGTCTACCCACGTCGTTCTGTGCCGTGCTGTCGTTCAGCTTGTCTCTGTGTGTGTGCGTGTGGGTGTGTGCGTGTGTACATCCGCTTCGTGTTTGCTTGTATGTGCGTGTGCGTGTGCGTGTGTGTTTGTGTTTGTGTATGGGACGCTGTGTGTCAATATCTGACTCACTAGATTGTTGGATGTTCGTGTTCATCTGAGGTAGTTGAGGACGCCTGCAGCGACTGTCTGATGTGTAGACTTACTGCACATAGGACGTCTGGAAGTCAGTCACTGTACTGAACGCTTACCTCTTTATTAATTCTGTACTTTACACTTATTGGTGAATGATGATCTCATCGACATACCTGTGACCAATGGTCTGTTGAGTGTTGTTGTTGTTGTTGTTGTTGTTTCATTTTCAGAGGACAATAGAGGACTGGGGATCTGACGAAGTGGATGTTGTGTAAGAGGTGAGTGGTGGAGTGGAATTGGTGTCTTTATGAAATGGTTTGTTGGTTGTTGCTGTGCTCGGGATTATCGCTGCAGCCTACAGAAAGCAACCTGAGTTGACGATGATGGCTGATGGACGGAGTGGTCTAGTCCACCTGGAGGAAGTCGTGTAGAGTTTGTCAGAGGGTAGTGGTGGTTGTGTGTCGGACGTTTGTTTCTCTCCTTAGTCAACCAAGTGTGGTTGTTGGATGTGGGTGAAATGTTATTTCGTTGGTGAGATTGAGATGAGTGTGTGTGTCGTGAGAGATGGACGGGGTGGCCGAGTGGTTAAGGCGATGGACTGCTAATCCATTGGGGTTTCCCCGCGTGGGTTCGAATCCCATCCCCGTCGGGATTTTGATGTCACTCGACACACACACTACACACAATGATACACACACAAGGCGTTTTCGAAACCCAGAATTCGTTGGGCACTGATCGGTGTTGGCCCCTACCTATCTGAATATCTTTTTCGGAGACTCAGTATTTTTGTTTCGTGTTTTTATGTATATTGCTTTTCTCCGTTTTGAGTCTTATTTTCAGTTTCAATTTTGTGAGTTCTTTATTGCATATTCATTTTCTGTATCTTTCTGCGTGCATATCTGTGTGTTTCCATTTGGTCATAATTTTCTCCCCGCTTTGGTTTTACCTCGCTGTCTTTTTCGTTTTCTGTTTTTATTTCGTCTCTCAGTTGAATTTTTGGTTTTTTTTTAACATTTCCTTGAAATTTTTTTATGAATTTTCTGTGGTTTTTCACTCTTTTTTCTTTTCTGATATTATTGTCGCGATTTTTCATTTTTTGTTTAATGGATTTTTTGTCCTGATTTTTCTTAACCCTGATTACTTTCACAAGAGGTTTTTAAACAATATTATATAGTTAATCAACGGACGCATGCCATATTGTCACCTGTGATGTTTTCTCCCGATTACCCTTAAAACAATCTGTGCGGTGTTATAGTTTATAACAGTTGAAACACACTGTTACACTCTTGTATTGAAGAGAATAGAGGAAACATACCCGCTAACATTATTCAAGAAAAGGATATTCTCACAATTTCATCAAAAGTTGTTTCAGCTCGTCTCATAACGCCAACAACAACGATTCAACATCAAAGTCCACAAAAAATTCATCTACCATATCTAAGTAACATTTCCGAAATAACACCTAGAATATTTAAAGCGTTTAAATAGTTATAGCACACAAGCTCCCTAACACAATCACTTCACTGTGCAAATCAAATGATTCAACAGACAAAGGAGATAGAATTAATACCATTTACACAATACATTGCATAAACTGAGCGATAAACTCTGCATCGGTCAAAGTGACCGTCCTCTTCCTCTGAAGCGGAACCCAGGAACACAAATTAACTATAAAAGACATGATATATATTCTTTCGTATCAATGCGTATGGATAATTATGGGCACCAGTTTGATTGGGATAATGTAGACGTCTTAAATAAGGGAAACACCAAAAATGACAGGGAATTCCTACAAGCCTGGTACTCAAGTGAATTAGCAATTAACAAATACATTATTCAAGTATTAGTTTGGTTGGGATTTTGTTTAATTGCATGGAGGATATCATCATGAGCTGACATCAGTTAGAGAACCACTGGAAAACCTGGGAGTACTGGACAGCTGTTTCGTCCTAGTTTTGGACTCTTCAGCAGTGCGCGCCACTCGGGATTCGAACCCAGGACCTTCTGGGTTAGAATTCAAAGACCATTGGATC
The DNA here is from genome assembly GCA_944472155.2 of Trichobilharzia szidati. Lineage (NCBI taxonomy): Eukaryota > Metazoa > Platyhelminthes > Trematoda > Strigeidida > Schistosomatidae > Trichobilharzia > Trichobilharzia szidati. The sequence continues at coordinate 102,073,764 of OX235271.1, read as the reverse complement.
GGGTCCCAGTGGCTCAATGGTCTACGAGCTCGCCTTGTAACCAGAAGGTCCTGTGTTCGAATCCCGGCGAGTGCGTACTGATGAAGAGTCCCAAACTAGGACGAAACAGCTGTCCAGTACTGCCAGGTCTTCGAATGGTTCTCTAACCGATCTCAGCTCATGATGAAATCCTCCATGCAAATACATTATTAGAGACCAAGTTTATCAGCCAGTAAAAATTTATTTACATGACAAGAAAACTCGAATTCTAAGTGAATAAAAATGGTCAATAGAGACGTAAATTAACAACCAGCAACAGTAGTGGTTGCCAGGAGATACAACTATATCTTCAGTCATAGAGAATTTAAATAAGTCCATTTTACGCTAAAACCTGCGCTGAAGATGTTGTCTAGAAGGACGACGAAAGTTGCGTAATTAAATCAATCAACTCAGAAAACACAACTAATTCAATGTCATCCAAGTGCACTTCACATCGTCCCCATTATTTTTTGTTTATCGCTATATTTTTTTGATAATCTTTTTGTATTTATTTATTAACATTTTCATTTCGCCTTAATTTCTACTTTATCCTAGGCTCTCTTTTTTGATAGCCTTGAGTTAATTTGATAGGAAATATTTGAGTTTCAATCATTATGATTTATTTTGTGATGCGAGGTTTTTAAATACTTTGCATTGGGTGATGAATTTATATTTATATTATGTGTATGTCTATATTCTTTGTGAATTTGGAACCGTTTAAGAACTCCCTTTTTCCGACGATGTTATAAGTTTCTGTTGGTGGTACCCATATATGTGTTTCCAAAAGTGCAGGAGAACTTGTAGTTACAGTGTGTAGAATTTCGTCCTTTAATCATAGGCACAGTTATTGAAAATTTTAGAGATATAAAGAAGGGGGTTATCGTGCAGTATGAGTAAATAATCGGGAAGGCGAGAAACACATCCTGTCGAAGAAGCAGCAAAGACAGGACACCAAGTGAACATAGACAAGACGGAGGTTATGAAAATAACCAACCAACCAACAACAACAGCAGCAACATCCAGCGACAATCACCATCAACGGGAGGGATTTGAAAGAGGTTACTTCTTTCACTTATCTAGGGAGCATTGTCTCAACTACACGAGGAACCGACGAGGATGTCAAATCGAAAATCGGGAAGGCGAGAAACACATTCATCAACCTGAAACCAATCTGGAAATCTTCCGCTGTCACTCAGCATCAACAACAAAGTGATTCGAATTTTCAATACAAACGTCAAGTCAGTCAGTTCTTCTATACGGATGGATCAGAAACTTGACGGGTCACAAAGAATATTTCCAACAGCCTGCTGCAGACCTTTATCAACAGCTGTCTTCGTTCTATACTGAAGATTAGATGGCCGGAAAGAATCACAAACAAGAAGCTATGGGAACAAACAAAACAGGAACCAATCGCCCAACAAATATGCTTGAGAAAGTGGAGATGGATTGGACACTCGCTGAGGAGTCCGTTGGGTGACATCGCGCGTCAGGCCAGTGCTCGAGTGGAACCCGAAAGGGAAGCGGCGAGTGGGACGTCCAAGGGTGACATGGAGGAGATCGTGTGAAAAGGAGCTGAAACAGTATGGATTAACATGGATGCAAGTGAAAAGTACAGCAGCAAGTGGAGACGTGCAGTTGAAGTCCTATGTTCCACTAGGAACCCAAGGGAACAATAATAATAATGGGTAATTAATAGCTGACCCAATCGTTTGTGCTATCACTTGCCTGATCTAATCCCCCCTGCATATTAGTTTAATAAAAATAGCTGTTTTGGTATGGACACTGCCTTTTCAAGAGAAAATCTCTCTTTATTGTGATATACTGAATTTATACGCCGTAGTTGATTCATTAATATATCAATTGAGCATATTCTATGGGTCCTTGAAAAAAGCATTTCACTAAGGAGAGTTCGTACTGGATAGGAGCAAACCTACTAAAATAAAGACATTGCTCACTGCGTATCTGCTTGCGAAGTACTGATGACTCAATTATTCCGTTGTCCCGCCTAGTCATTTAAACATCCATGAAAACTAGTGTATTATTCATTTCGATTTCTGAAGTCACTAGAATACTTGGATGAATATCATTAAATAGAGCAGTGAAGGTGTCAGTCGACTCATTACTGTCATCAATAATGAAAGTATCATTCACTTAACGTTTATATAATATATGACTATACATATTGAGAATCAGTAAGTGAAAAGAGTCACTCTTCGTTAAAATGTCTTTTGTTTTCTTAAATAGTGGGAAATCCCACTACAGAGATGTAAAAAGATTTTCTCCTATCCTTGTAAAACTACAAAGATAAATGGTCAGCTGTACATTTAGAAAGGAAACTCTGAGTACAACCTCTATACTTACCTCTGCAGGAGAAGATTAACTGATAAATATACACTGAAGAGACCAAAAGCTGCAACTTAATCATGAAAAAGATATATGTGTATGTATGTATACAAAAACAAAATCACCAATTAGCAAAGCGTTTATTAACATTTCTTCTCCAAACTTACTTTCTAACCATAGTCTGATGAGTTGCCCAAAGTATGTTAATAGATCAGAGAAGAAATATATTTGTTGTCAGTTTGATTTTTAGCTGGAGGATTTCATCATGAGCTGAGATCGGTTAAAGAACCATTCGAAGACCTGGGAGTAATGGACAGCTGTTTCGTCAGCCTAGTTTGGGACTCTTCACAGTACGCACCCACAGACAGGGTTTAAACCCAGGACCTTCTGGTTACAAGGCGAGCTAGCTCGTAGACCATTAAGCCACTGGGACCCGATCCAATGGTCAGCCCATGAATTCTAACTTCTGCCAATTCATGACACAGCGCGACCACTTCGCAATGTCTTCTTCAATGGATTATAGTACTATCCATCAAATACTTCTTTTCACTTCTCTATCTGTTGCTACTTAAAAGAAAGAAGTGAGAGTCACACAAAAATTTGCAGAAATAAACCAAATTACAATTAATGAGTATTCCTTTATTTTATTTTATTCTCCTTTTTCATGTTACTAACATGCTTAGTCGTGACATTTTCTTTGGTTAAAAGTAAACAGAAGAACATGTACGCATCTGAATATATATATATATATATATATATATATATATATATATATATATATATATATATATATATATATATAAGGGGAATATAACCAAACCACAAGGGCAACTAGATAATGCAACCTGTTTTAATATCAAAGAAACAAGAGTAGAATAAAATCATTCATTATCATGCGTAATAATAAAAACAGCAAAATGAGATAAATGACAGATATGATTTTCAACAGCATGATTTTCACAAATCTATATATCAAAGGAGTTTTTGAATAACACCATGGTGATAACATAGACATTTACGTGTCAATCATGTTCATTTATGTGGGTGTGTGTGTGTGTACATATGAATGTGGATGCCTGTATCAATATGTGGTGAAACTGTTATATGATATAAAGAAGTTGCCAACACAAATAATAATTCAGACATTATATTCGTCTTTTAAAACTACGAGTACCATCACTGCGAAATTCTAAATTCTCCCGAGTTTCAATCATATGGATTATATCCCAGGATTTACTGTATCACATTAAATGGCTCTCTCAGAAATCTCGATAGGAGGTTCTTCAAAATTTCGGCTGCCGTATAATCTCTAATTTCAACACACATTAATGGCGATTCCTTCGAAGCTGTATGGATTCTTTCGAGCTGGCGTTTTACTCTCATATTTGTATTGATGAATATTATAGGGTATCCATTTTGAACAAGGATTTGTCTGAGTCTTTCCAGTTCATCACTGTCTGTACTACATGTGTAGATCTTGCTAATTCTTAAAGATAAGAGGTGAATCAGGCTCCACTTTCTTCTCATATAAAGTCTAAAAAATGAAGTGTTACAACCCCCTATTGAGAGTTTTATAATGTGCTAACGACACATAGATGTAACATTTAACGTATGTGGTAAAGACGCCAACATCGAAGTTATTATGGAATTCAATAGGTGCCATCATTCCTTCTTCAAGTTCACATTAAAAGCCGAGATCAAATCTGAATTTGATTTTTTGGGGGGAATGTTTTGTTAAAAAGGAAATCAGATGGTTCTCCTCAGAGATCAGTCTACAGGAAGCGAACTTGTAATCACGGATAAGCTAATTTTCACAAGTGGATACTTTGAGAAAAAAGGGAAACATGTCCCATTTCTTATCTCGAAGAATTAGAAGGATCTGCAACGAATGATGAACTGGAGAGATTCAGAAAAGTGCTCATTCAAAATGGATACCCTAAAAGATTTGTTGACAAAAACAAGAAAGTAAAGCAGTGGCCTAGAATAATTCACAGAGCTTCGAAGGAAATGAAATTAAAGGTTATATGGCAGTCGGGATTCTGAAGAACCTTCTCTCAAAATCGCTGAGAAAAGCACTTTTTCAGCTGAGCTACAGATCTAATTCTTCACTCGGCAAACGTGTAAAGGGTAAACTATCAGTTTGTGTGTTTTTATAAATTCATCAGATCCCGTGAAGCCAATTGTATTGGCCGCGCACTTTCCACAAACTAAAAAAATGTGTTAATTGGGAAAGTTAGAACAACTTAAAGAACACATTTTAAGTAAATATATATTTTCGATAATTTTTCACCAAGACTTAGAATTTCATGATAAAATTATCTAGTATAAAGAATTGATATGATTGTTGTTGGCTGAATTAGAGTTCAGGCATGTGAATTAATGGATAATAATCAAGGTGATAATAATAATAATAGTAAAAATGTAAATGCAAATGTCCACACAAACCAGCAGTATGTGGTCGTCAAAATAACCGGGATAATTATTTGATATTACAGTCTGTATCCAATTTTATCGTTACTATAATGAGCACAATAAGTTTAGATATTAAATTTTACAAATCTGCGGGTAGTATCCTGGTGCCTAACGCAATATCTAATCTTCTACATAATGTTTGCACCATTACCCACCTGGTCAATAAATTTCATGTATAACAAACTTACGACTCAGTAACTAAATTCACCATTATTCATTGACCAGTTATGGTAAACTCTACCATACTAAATAAAGTTGAGACGAATGATTTGATGGGATAGGATACATCTATTCTTCATTGTCCTTCTAGATAAAATCTTCACTGAAAGCTTCAATATGAATATGTTGTCTATAAGGAAAAGGAAAGCTCTGAAAGTAAATCACCATGCTCAGAGAACGCAACCATATCAAAAAATAAAACTGAAGAGTAGTATTGTTTCCAATGTCTGCTTTAATCAGCAATGAATAATAAATGCAGTAATAATAATAATGATAATACTAGTAATAGCTTTATTCTTAACAATGTTTATGTAATGTACAGAATTTTCAGCGGTGCTTATTGCATGATATTTTATCTTTGTTCAGGATCTTCAAATAGAAGATTAACTGCCAGCAGATCGTATGACACAGTTCTATCTGACTTGAGACGGAAACCAATCCACCATTATTATATCTCTTCTTTTTCTCCTTTGAGAAATACACTACATTTTGCTGAATGTCAGTTATAAAAAGTTCAAAAGTACATTTTGTGAACCAAAGACACCACTCAGGAACGGTCATCTCGTGTACTCGGATAAGCTGCCATCGATGATAAGGCTTTTTTCATGTTTAGTAGAAACTTACGAATCAGCAGCTAGTAAACATTTTAAATACTGTCCAGAGTAAACAATTCTGTTAGAGGTCTTACTTTAATAGATTTAAACAAACTGAATAAGAGAGATTATATACAATATTTGATGGAAGTTTTCGGTAGATTTAAGCAGGCCGCCAATCAGACATCAATGTAGGGTTTCAAGGTAACGAAAATCACCCACCTAAAAATTAAAAGGTACTGACATTAATTATACCAAAAATATTTACTTTTCACAGTGAGTAGGATAAAATGACTTCATTATATTTCGTTGGATCTAGTCAGCTGCGTCGGTGGCACAGCGGTTAGGACACTCGCCGACCATGCACATGGTCCGGGGTTCGATCCCCTGCCGACGCACACCTGATATCAGTGGTCGGTCTGCAATATTCGGGTTACCGATATCACATGCTGAAAATTCCATACTTGTACTGAAAATACGGTGTGGAATCAAGCCGTAATTAAAATAAGAAACAAAAAAATAATAAACAATTTAATATCAATATACAAAATATTCACATATTTTAGTTATTGATCATAAAGATGAAGGATATTCGTATCACGTCATTAAACAGCATCATGGAAAGGAATAAACTAGGCAGTATGTATAGAAATGATTCATGAGTATTCTAGAATTACAAACGAGTAATGCAAATTGAATAGAAGTGTAAAAGTAACATTTCGAACAATCTGATCACAGACGTACTTGTCACATGAACATACATGAAAATCATAAAGCGTTAACGGGTTAGGGAATAGAGATGGGTCAAGTTAAAAAGCCATGTTCAAGGTCAAAATAACAATGGAGATCAATAAACCAAAGAAGAGAGGTAATAGTGCATCTACCCTGGTATCAAAACAAAGTTTACCAAAGAAGGTTTAGTGTGATGACGAATTGTTTTTGAACTCATAAATGTGATTTAAACTTCTTAATTGCTAGGGCTTCCACAAACTTTAGGATACACCCCAAATATGTTTTACAGATAGGTTTAAAAGATGTGTAAACATCAATTTTATGTCCTGTATCTATAATATGTTTCGCGATAGAGGATCTAGGTTGGCTGTTCTCACCACTAATGGGTTCTGAAGATTCCATTTGTTTCTGAATATGTTCTGAAGCCTTTACTTGCAGAGATCGATGAGTACTTCTTATGTATATGTTGCCACACGTATATTCAAATTAGTAGATACAGTGTGATGTGATATCACTTCCCGTGTGTTCTAAGGTCTAAGATGGATATATAGGCTTCAGTTGCTCAATTGTTCTGGTCTTAGCTGCACAAAAAGTCTTTTTAACCGCAACGTTCAATTTTTGTCCAGTAATTATGTCGCTATGATCACTCCCATATAGGGTAGAAATAGTTGTCGAAATTAAACGTATGCTTATACAATGCATAATTGATCTTTCTAAAGCATAAGTAGAATTAATAAACCATGAAATGATTAAAAAGACGATTACGTAAGAACAATTAAAGTATAGTAAGCAGATTAATAAAATAGTTATAATAATAACTGGCAAAGAGGTTAAGCGGGAAGGGGAATAATCAGGTTTTACATTCGCGTTTGGTGGAATTCGACCTCTTCAGGTGGATTCTAGTGACTTCTGTTGTATGAAGACAAACATATAAAGCAAAACTTACACATGTCCAATTCTCTATATCATAAAATTGCAAAATGGATTACAGAGGTCCTTACGCCCATAAGAAATTCATTATCAAATCATTCTGTAAAAAGTTCATTTGATCTGACTGATATGCTAGACACCTTGAACATTAAAGAAAAGGCTATGTGCTTAATCGACATAGAATCTTCATTCACCAATGTTCCTCTTCAAGAAACTGTTGATTTAATTTGCGATTACATCACAAGCAATGGGATTAACTTACCTATCCCTGTCACTTACATCAGAGACATCATCTTAATATGTACAGAAAATATCAGATTCACCTTCCAAGAAAAGGCATACGAACAAATCGATGGTTTTGCGATGGGGAACCCTCTTGGATCCCTGTCAGCAGATATATGTATGTCGAAATTGGAGAAACAAATATAAGGTATGCTTGGGAAATTTATTCTATATAAACGTTATGTGGATGATACACTCATTATTGGTAATAATAGAAAGCCTATTGAAAACTCTATTACTCTATTTAATAATATTCATCCAAATATCCGAGTGACTTCCAAACTCGAATCGAATAACAAACTCGGTTTCCTGGATATTACAATGACCAGGAGAGATGATGGAACGATTAAGCGATTTGCTTTTCGTAAACAGATATGGAGTGGACAATATCTTCATTTCACCAGTTTTGTCCCTAGTGAAATGTTTGTTGTCAAGGGCCCGCTCTGTAATGGATGAGCTGCGACATTTACATTCAGTTTTATTAGCTAATGGTTATCCAGAAAACTTTGTCAGTTGTCACAGTAAGGATAGATCACATCTAGAAAAGACAGCTTCTGTACCAAAGAAAGCTATCTTTATTAACCTACCATTCAAGGGTGACCAGATTATGCAGCTGATAGCTCAAAGACTTCGGTCAGCTATCAGCTGCATTTCTTTCCCTCACATGTAGAACATTTTCGATCCCTGTACCTACGATTAAAGGACGAAATTCTGTGGATTCTACTTCAAACTGTATCTACAAGTTCACCTGCAGTTGCGGTGACACCTATATAGGTAGAACCAATAGAATGTTCCAATGTCGTCGAAAAGAACATGTTCCAAAATGGTTATTAAAACATATAGAAAATCCCAATGCAATTAATCTGAATAGAAATCCAGCATCATCCATTGCAAAGTAACTATTAATGTCAGGTCACAAAATCACTATCAACTACTGTTTCACAATTATTTCACATAACTCTAATTCAAGGTTATTGAAGGTGATGGAAGCACTGTGGATTCATCACATACATCCTAAACTGTGTGTACAAAAAACAATAGACTTCAATCTTCGCCTACCATGGACTACATGACCTTTTAAATATGATTGGTCATTAGTATGTACTTTTGTTTATTTAACTGAGTAATTGTCATGATCTTTATTTTATTACTGCTAACCATATTAGTTGTAAAGCGGTTGTAAAGAAACTACGAAATAATATCATCTCGCGAAATTTGTCTTCTAAATGCCTTATTCAAAACTTAGACTGTTGTGAATAATACAAGTAACTCTGAACACTTTGTTAAGATAAATACTATGAACAGTATCGACAAGATCGATTGAGGGGAAAATAGCGCTGAGTGCAACATTCAGTTTTAAACTGACATAGATCACGATTTCGAAATAACAGAGACACACAATATGGACGCACATAAACACCAATCAACTGTAAATGACATTTCGTTTCATTCATTTCTACTCTTTTCAGTTATGCGATGAAGTTCACCATAGAAATTATATATAAATCTTCAGAAAATATTTCGAAAAGAAAAGAGAAGACTAGTGACATGCCTCTTGTTACCTTTAGTTAAATTGAAATGACAGATGAGTTCACAGCAGTTTTGTATTCCCAATGATCTTTTAGATAATGCCTATTTGTATTGGAAGTCATTTTCAGCACTCATGAAAAACCAGATTTCACATTTATATTTCAGTTCAATTATTGCCATGATACCTTTTACACACACACACATCCATATAAAATAAATAGATTGGGTGCAAGAAATGTAACAATGGAAATCACCTGATTGATAATGACCGACAGTGGGATCAACGACATGTATTTCGTCCCATTCGGGACTCATCATCCGGGTGTACCTGTACCCCAAGTTAGTGATGGTATTCCCACTGAGAGCTGAACCCGGAACAATGGAAAGGTTGAAAAGTTATTACAGCCATTTTTGACATAAAAATAGACGAAAGAAGACCAACAAAAGTGCGAGAACCAAATATCTTAAGTTTTCGTGACTTTTTTTTACACATACCAAACAACACTGTATTGAATGTCAAAACATCTTATCACTTCGTGTCAATCACATATTTCATTGATATGTTTATTTATATAAAATACATTTACATGTATACATTCGCCTTTGTAATTTCTGTACACTATTTCGCATGTCTCTACTATCTATCCCTCTGCCTATCTCTCCACTCTCACTCTGTAGGACCTTTGATTTTGTTTGTCTTTTCCCCTATTTTCGGTTTATTTTTCATAAAAAATCCTAAATTGTTTACCACAAGTTTATATTTCACCTTATTCTCCTCACCATGTTTTTACTCCCCCCACCCCCAATTTACTCTGTTTGCGTGGGTGTATCTAAAACTGCTAATCCATCACTAAACTGTACATACTACTTCTCTTTAACGTGTTTTCGAACTTTTATAATAAAGAAACTGAAATGATTTCTACTGCTTTTCATCAGACGGAAGCACATCATTCTAAAAAGAATGAGATTTTTTTCAAATAAAGTAAATATATTACACGTATCATAACTATGTGTGTACCTGTTTCTCTTGTTCCTTGCATAAATGTTTGCATGCATGTATGTATGTATGAGATGAGATGAAGTGACTGGCACTCAAAGCAATCTATATTCCAGATATATTCATGTCTCACAGCAGGAAATTGGGATACCACGTACACTAAAATCAACGCATTCATATTAAAAAAAATTCGAGATAAGCATATATATATATATAAGAAAAAAACGTAGTGATATATACATATACTGGAATGTTTTCTTCATTATTCCTCTTCCTAGGAGATATCAAAACATAAAAGCTTTGACAACTATTTCTGAAAGAAAGTAAGGTGTCAGTTAACTTAAAATAGCTTTATTTCAATAAAAGTTTGCTTGATGGTGAGTAGGAGTCAAATCTAGGATGTGCATTTCAAATTATTGGTGCCTTTTTAGATGAATGTAAATGTGTATCCTAGCAAGTGAGATAATGGTTCCACTGAGACTTGAACCCAGCACCAATTATTACAAGCGCTACAGGAAATTCAAAATCATTTCAGTAAATAACACCTGATACTTGTCGCACAAGATCAACTGTTGTGACTCAGTGGTTTAGTGATAATGCCCTTAGTGCTTGAGACAATTGGTGCTGGGTTCGGTGGACACACTATCACTCATTGGGATGCAGGTACATCTAGCTAACGTGTATCACAAATCCCACTTTTAGCCACCACCAACCAGATGATTAATACGGTTGGCATATGAAACTACTAACTCGATTGATTATATTTTTCATCGATCAAATGACAGGGGGACATAATATACACGTAAATAAATAATTTAATTAAATGATTTGCAGAAAGTGATTAACTTGAGAAACATTCATGAACATGAACTCATTGAAATATAAAGAGTTACTGAAGCTATTTCGTGAATATTTTGAATATTTCCTGCTTTGCAGTGTATCTACATTTAGATTCTGAAATAATCGATGGCTATGTTGCTATTGTTTTTCCTGAGCTAGATGGCCTAGTTGCGAAATCTTCACAGTCTTCCTGGATAGCATCTTCCGCGACAATTTCAATGTAAAGTGAGCTTAGCGAATCATCTGTTGATGAGATATCCGTCTTTCCTGGTAATTTTGATGTCGGTTATACCCTAAATCTAGGATTTACGGAAGTTAAAATTCATGGGTCATCAGATTTTGTTCCGGTGGCTAAATGGTAAATTACTCGCCCCGTCTTGTGTTCAACTGACAGTAGAATTATGGGCGTGTATTTCTGAGTAGTCTCAAACTGTGACTGAATAGTTTTCCAGTGGTTTTCTGACTGATGTCGGTTAGTGATGAGATCTAACATTTCTAATTTAAGAATTTCAGTAACTGTCCCCTATTTCTTGATCCAGAAAAGATAAGTTAATTTACGACTAAATGTATTTTACAACGACTATTGAAAACACTAATTATTTCATCCCTACTGTAGTTAATCTAACTGATTAACTAACCTAGCATAGCCCATATGGCATTGATTAGTCCAAGGTAGGAAATTATACTGTATAATCTCCAAAAATGTTTTCCTTTCTTCAAGTACAGAATGTAATTTTTTGAAGTTACTCCTTTTGGAATTTCCGTTGATTGATTTCATTGGACCGAAACGCTCCATCTCTGCTGACATGTCAGCTCCTAGTACAGAGGTTTCTCGACAATGCCTTCAGATGACAAATGGTGAAATTCAGTCCATATATTTTGTTCTATTTGGGACTGATTTATATTCTTTTAAAATTATATGGGAAATTTGTAACCTGAAGGTCCCGGATCCGATTGCCAGAGGGTTTGTGGATGCGTACCATTGAAGAGTCCCAATCAAGGACGAAACAGCTGTTTAGTACTTCCTAGTTTTCATCTCGTGGTCAAACCTGAAACAAATCCAATCCAAACAAACTAACTAACTCTTGAAAGTTCTCTTTTTTTTCTTCTAATTTATCCCTAAAGACAAATGAACGCGTACTCAGAAGAAGAATGATGGATTAGCAAATACTGAATAAATACAGCGAAAAAAATGTATCAGACAACTGATGGTTTTAAATCTAAGAAGGGATCAAATAGACTGCACCAACAGATATACAAAGGAGAAAAGTGTCTTAAAAATTCATACTGTTGTAGAGTAAAATAAAATTATCATGCTGATGTAAGTGCACGTGTAATTTGTCTACTTCTATGTTAGTCTGTATGTCTATAAAAGTGTACACAAGAGAAAGTGTGTGTAAGGAAGAGATAGAAAGAGGAAATAGGAATGAAAATGCCTTGAACACAGGTGTATCAATTTAACATTTCTAAAGGATCACATTGACACTGTAGCCTCATCTTGGATCATGATGAGGAGGATGACGAACACATCTACAAAGTTTACAAAACACTGAAAAATATGAAATAAAAATCACGTGTCATTCTCTTCTTGTTATGCAAGAATAACAAACCACTAAAACATAAACGATAATCGTAATAACAGCAGCATGAAGCGAAATTTCAAATGTAACAGTATATATTTATGCATGCATTTTTGAGTGTCTGCGTGTGTGTGTGTGCGTGTGTTTATAAGTTCGCTGACTGTCATTCACTTAAATGATCTAAGTGTTATGCTAGTTCAGTTTAAATTTTCATCCATCTTTTTCTTCTGTTTTTCTTTTTTGCTGTTGTTGTTCTTAGACCCTATTTTCTTCCGTTACACTCAAAGAAACTGTAGGCAATCTAAAGGTATGGAGGTAATCCTCCCAAAACATACATACACACACATACACTCACTCACTCAAACATGCAGAACTTCACATAGCGTGCATGCAAAGTCACAGTGCCTTTTCTTTCTTTCTTTTTTGTATAGATCTGCATGTAATGTATATACCAGATAGCTTTGGCTCCCGTTGAGGTGATAAACTTTAGTATATCCACTTTCCTTATCTCCCTTTCCCTCCCTTTGTCTCTCTCTCTCTCCCTTCGTGTCTGTCATTGCTTCTTCACAGACTATTCTTCTGAAAGTGAAGATGTTTAGTGTCTTTGTTTTTATATTCCAGCCTCATGTGTATGCTTGCGTATGTGTTGCAGGTAAGTGTTATTGATACTAATATCAGAAATCAACACAATAATAATATAGGCTTCTTATTCTATATATATATATATATATATATATATATATGTATACCAGATATCATGTGGATAGGATAAGTGAAATAAAAGTATACGAATAAAATTATCTAACTGCTACAACAGATATCCACACAGCACAACACAACATGACACTTCATCCATTCAATTTTCTCTAAAAGTTTTTCGATAAAATAAAAATTTTAAAAAGTTGAATACTTTAATATAAAAATTTAATATTTTCTTCGCTTTCACAGAATGTATAGCAGTCTGATAACTCTAATTTCAGACACATCTTTTAGCAACAACAAATTTTCATTTTGAAAAATGCACATTTCGTGGTGAGGATTTACAGTGATCTCGTTTAGTACCCCAGAATACTCCGATCATAATACGTGGTGTGCTTGATACCATAAATGGAAGTCAAGAAAGCATGTCAAGTAACCTGATGGTTGGTGTATACCACTGGCTGAAATGAATAGTTGGAAACTAGTCGCGGAAACCAGTACTTCTTACCAGACTGGAAGATTGTTTTGTTTACTTGAAGCCAAGGTTTTTAATGGTGTATCTGATGTGATTCAACATTAGAGAGACGAATCAGTTCAATTACCCAAATTCTGACTGGCTGTAAAAGGAAACACTACCAGTTGAAGTTAGTGATTTTTCGAAAGGCGCTAAATGTCCTGAGTTGACCAGATGTTCTGTCACTGAACTGTATACACGTTTTTGCTTTCCTTTTACTAGCCACGCTGGGTAGTGTTCACGAGCGCGTTTTCCAAGTTGGCGCATGGTACGGCCGATGTACTCAGCTCCACAAGAGCAAGTAAACTGGTATATGCACGTTGAGGTGGCCCAATGCGACGGCTTGTCTTTCGCGTTCTGGTTTAACAGTTTCTTGCAGGAAAACATCAGTCGTAGGCTTGCGGCGAAGTATGTTTTCCTCAGCGATTTGGACAGGCGTTTGCGAAGGATTTCTGCTTCAATATCACCTTTGAATTCTAGATTAAGCAGAAGTATTTTCTTTGGTACGGATTGGACTTGTTCAGAAGTCTTCTTAGGTTTGAGATTCTTGTCTATGAACCTGGGCGGGAAACCGTTTTCTATAAGGGTTTTTCGGAGATTACGCAGTTCTTCTTCTCCGAAAACCCCTGATGGAAAAGGGTTTCCCGCCCAGGTTCATAGACAAGAATCTCAAACTTAAGAAGACTTCTGAACAAGTTAGTGATTTCCAACTTCAAAGACCAGCCAGTAGTATGTTCCAACTTGCAGACATTTTTTTCTTTGTGTAAAATACATGTTGGGTATTTCAAGGCAAGTAGTTTATCGAAGTGGTACATCTACGTAACTTGTATAAAACATTATACATATGTTGATATTTTTTCAAATCAGACTCCAACTACTCATAAGTAGCAACATATAGAAACACTAAAGGGAATAAATTTTAGACACACTGAAAGTTAATTGAATTTTAGATTTTCCCGTCGATTGATTGGACCGAAGTGCTCGATCTCAGGTTGACATGTCGGCTTCTTGTGCAGATGCTTCGGAGATGTCTGGGCATCCACTGCTAGTCATCATCCACCAATTAAACACTGAAAGTTGCTTTCAGAGAAATATATCATGCTTATTCAGCATTCCTAAACTCATCAAGTAAGTTAATTTCGATTAGTCACTTTGATTAATTTCATAGGAGGAACTATCTTGTTCATAGAAGGTGATTTATGGACTTCAGTCTTAATATCAGAAGCCTATATCTCTTTTCTGTGTTTGGTTCTAAAAGAGGTATTCCAATTCACTCGAAAAACAGACTAAAACGAAGGGTGGTGATATTGCTGGGATACAGCTTCAACATAAAATATCGTCGTATGAAAGATTCTGGCCATACAGACGCTTTCTTACGCCTACCAACTGGCTACGTATTTCCTAAAGAAAAATGATGACAGAAAGCTACGCTTAGAATTGAAAAGTATGAGCCACCGGCACCTGTCAGTTACGGTAAAGCAAATAAGGCAGGCTACAGAAACAGATGATACTTTACAACAAGCTGTGATATCTTTCCGGAACTCTTGGCCAGAATTTGTGTCAAATCATCGCTTCAAGCAATTATTACGCAGGTGTCATTATCTCAGCATTGCCAGTCACTGCCTAGTGTTTCGAGACCAAGTACGGATTCCCGACACCTTGCAGCAGACCGCGCTGAATTAGTTTCGTAGGGAGCACCAAGGAGTTGTGCACATGAAGTACTGATGTCTTCAGCCAGAACCAATCATATCAAGATATGACCAAAAGCTCAGCACATGAGAAATCGAAAACATGGCTAATATGACAACTATGGTCCTGAATTCATCATCTGGACTTCTCTGTATGTGTTTTGATTCCGGTTGTTGATTACTCGAAGTGGTCGGAGGTAGTTCCGATTATCCGGCCCTCCAGTAGTCGAAACATAGCAGCCCTCACTAATATTTTCGCTTTACATTTGTATGAATGGGCAGTCAATTCACGTTGCAGTTATTTCAAGAATTCTGTCGAAGAGACTCCATACAGCATGTGCAAACGTCACCCAATCACTTCTAGTTCAACGCCTAGGTAGGGAGATTTGTGAAAACCTCCAGGAGAGCTTTATTAAAAGTGAGGGAGGAGTGTCGATATTTGGAGTTAAACAACAGTTTCTTTTTGTATACCGCACAATGCTGACTGCAGAAGCAAAGAAAGGTCCGGCTGAATTCTTAGTAGGATGGATGTTATATACCTACTACCAAACAATGTTGGCATCATAGTCAGTTCAACGTAAGAATACTGTGGGGTATTTTCACAAGGATGACACAATCTACACTTGTCATTGTCTACTAGGAAAAGGAGACTAGGTAGCGGGTGAGATAAAACATTAACCTAGAAGTGTGGTGTACGCGGCTAGAGTGGGGCATGAAATAAGGACGTCGGGGCGCCATATCCCCAGAGGCTGAGATCCCCACTACACATGCTACTGAGAACTTTTGAATCACCTCTGGTAGATAAAGAACTAAACCTGAGGAAGCCAAAGGTTTAGAGGGAGTTTCTACTCAGCAAACGATGAAGTCACGAAAGATCCCAGGCATTACGATTTCAAAATGGCCTGAAAAAAAGAGGTGCTTATTTTGTTGTACACACTCATTTTACTTTATATGAGACGGACGTGTTAAAAACCTCTAAGTTTAGCCTAGTGTTTGTCTACCAGCTTAAAATAAATACACTCTGCAGTTATCGCGCATTCACGACTTTTTGTATTTTCCACTATGTGTGATGCCTGAGCTATCATTAGTTATCAACTCTTCTTACTCACCAATGAGTTTATTGTTTATCCAGAAGATCTTAACCTACATATTCAGGATCACTGTAAAATGTTTTGACTATTGCTTGAGACAGTTCAATTTGTCTTATCAGCCGTCCATCTTCTCTCTTAAATTCATGTATCGACGGTCTTCCTGTTATAGTAGTTAACGTCGAGGTCAGAGTGCTTTCCGTAGGTGCAACAGGTTCGTATAGTTCGCAGTCTACTAAGTTTTGTCACCGGTCGGATCACATTGACATTCGTTTACACTCTATACAGACATAGGATAGTAAACACTTGAGTAACGTGTGTATTCATGTCAAGTTCATCAGTTCTCAACTTGTCAGACTGAATAATATCGATCATACACTTTTAAGAGCTCATATGCAGTGATACTGGGTAACTAAAATGGTTTTCAGATTATTCGAAAACTGGACTATATCAGACATATCTCATATTTTAGATTATTTGAAAGACTTATTGCTATTTTAATATTCTCACAGAGTAATACAAAATCTCCAGATTTTTCGAAATCACAATTTGTTAACAGACGAGTTGCCAATTGTGAAGAGAATAGGAGCATTGTGTACAGCTTCTATGACAATATGTCATGAGTATACTTGTGGTGAGAGCTGTCTACTAGCCAAATTGGTAGACAGTAATTTACGTCAATATTTACGTTCCCAAGATTTGTCGTGAGAAAATGTGAACAAAGATTGATTCAAAACCGACCACAGCAGACTTTGCGTAGGCGGATGCAGTTAACATATAGAGGATTTGACATTCAAGAAACAGTCACAAATAGATGAAAGATTAACTTTACGTGAGAAACAACCAATTGGAAGACTGTGTTTGTTTACTTAAATATCCATAGTAATGTACATGAAAATATATAAATATGCGTTGATTTCCTTAATAAATGATCTGTTGCCTGACTCTTGCCTTCTGTCGTTACATACTGAGAAAACTTTTTTGAATTTTTGGTGACATTCTTAGGCCTGTTTACGACATGTTATTGTTTGCGTAAATCTCACATTAATGCATACTTGCCTTAATTCATCACAAGAAAAACATATTAAGCTGACTTTACCTGATTTCATAGGGTGGTGTTTTTCTCCTCCGAAGGTAACAGGATTAATCCCCAAGTTAAAGTTTTTTTCTTTCACGTTCCCCAGTGGAACATAAGGCCTCAAGCTAGTGGCTTGAAGTTTCTGTAGCAGTGTGTTATTTTGCAGGATGGGGTTGCTAGCCTCATGCCCCACCTTTCCTCTTCACCAGAATTATTTCTGGCTTAGCGAAGTAAAGGAGTGCGTTGGCCGGGGTTCGAACCCCGGACCATGTGCATGGTCGGCGAGTGTCCTACCCGCTATGCCACCGATGCACTCTAAGTTATAGTGAAGCATTTATTCCATGTACAGTGATTGTATTTCAATGTGAAATGCTTGCAACATCTGAACACCGATTATTTTGTCAATTAAATCCTATTGATCATTATTTTTAAGAGCAAACCAAATAATAATGATGATTATGTACAGTCATTATTTATTATTTCTACTGTTTCACTAAGAACATATAAGTAAACGATTTCAAGATGAAGGTTTCAGTAATTATTGTTTCAAAGTTGTCTTGAACACAAGTCAACACTAAACAGGGAACTTTATGACAAACCATGGAAGAATAAACACCTCTTTCATCCTAACTCGGGACTCTTCTGAAATGGGCATCTATAAACCCACAAAGACCTAAACCACAGTTTCGTGGAGAGCTAAGTACCATTCAGTCACTGGAGAGTTTATTGCTTTTTGGTTTCTAACAGCTCTTCAGACTATATCAGCATACATTGAAAACTATTTTAAAATTCGCTGACGCTACAAATCCTCTCCAAATGAAGGAAATCTATTTCCACAATATTATTTTTCTGAATTATCTAAATGTATGAATCATATGCATTTGTACTTATATCCGACCAAAGGTAATCACAAATTACTACGTCCGCTGTTATTTCTATTGCTATCGTTAATGTCTTACATGATACGCGTTAACCAATAAACTTCGATATAAAATAAGGAGACAAGTTCGATTACCATCAGAGCCGATCAGCTTGCATTCCTCTATCCTATTTGACTTTAGCACTAAGGGAAAGACACCTAAAATAACAGAAAATGTTTCTAGCTCAAAATGTAAATGATAAATTTATCAAAGTTTCTATCTGTATGTACCTTTGTTTTAATGCTTGTCAATAATTAAAAATCAAATGTTCATATTTTCCTACCAATGGAATTGAGATATGTAACACTCAGGAAAAGGAATGATACTTTCAAGTTACCTAGCTCACTGCTCTCACTATACATTTAGTTGACAGAATCCTATGCACGCTTGGAATTTAATTGTCTTACTGTTTATCATACTGTAATCAATCCAGTCGCGTATCTAGGTCTTAGAGCTTACTAACCCAATTCAGTAAGACGTTATGGAGTGAAACCTGAGTAGCTTAGTGATGACATCTATGAATGCAAAACTATATGATTCAGTTGAATTTCGGATTTTCCCGTCGATTGATTGGACCGAAGCGCTCAGTTTCAGGTTGACATGTCGACTTTTTGTGCAGATGCTTCGACGATGTCTGGGCATGTAATTAGAATTTTATTTGGTGGATGGTGACTAGCAGCGGAACCCAGGATCGATCCTCGGTGGGAACATCATCACTCGCTGGGGAATGCAGGTACATCCAGCTGACGGATCCCAAATAGGACGAAATGCGCATCCTGCATTCCACTGCTAGTCACCATCCACCAATTAAATATATAATTCAGGTTCACATTTATGAGGAGACAGCAATTCATTCGAGGTTAAATGTACACTGTCATGATGAATGCCAGTAAGCACAAAGTATAAGTCCACGACCTTCTCCTCTTATTGTAATAAAAATGTATTGGTGTGGAACTCAATTTGAAATTTTCGAGAAAGTTAGTATTTTTATGAGAAGTCAATGAATTTCAAAGGAATTTCCACGATGCAGTATAATTAGCCAGGAAACCTTTAGAAAGTCAAGGAGAAAAGAGAAGAGTTATTTTAATTTAAGAGACACCTGCAAAATGGTCATGATATTATTCAAATGAATAAAATGTCTACAAGTGTAACTGGTATAATAACGACAATTCTAATAATACCTAAATGATACTTACTTTGCTTTTAGCAAAAAAAGTTTTTGATGAAAACGCCAATTAACTAATTTGTTAACATCAAAGAGGGTTACATAAATACAAGCACTTTAAATTAACTAGTCTATTTACTATTTATTTGTGCATATCCTGTTTTCATCTCCATTCGGCTAGCTTGAAGTGGTTGTGTAAGATATTCATATACATATGTATAGTCAGAGACCATTGGAAACCAGGGAGCACAGGACAGCTGCTTCGTCTTTGTCTGGGGCTCTTCAGTATCAAGCACCCCAGTCCAGTGTATCCTGATTTCAAATGATTTCTAACTGATTTTGTCTCTACATCAAAATCCCTACAAACATTCCATTATGTAAATATCAGTTTCCAGCTCATTGGTGTCTAATGGATAAATATACTGAAGATTTACTGAGAATTCCTGTCTAGTGAAGTCCACCAGTTCAAGGTGAAGTTGATGCTTATAAAAGACAGAGACTGAAATTCATAGGTCACTCAAATGGCTGAATGGTCAATGAACACAGTCTTCTAACCTAAGGCCCCAAGGTTCGATCCCAAGTGAGGTCTTGGGTGTGCACGGCTAAAGAGTTCTAAACTAGGACCAAACAGCTGTGCAATACCCCCTGATTTTCAGTAATCTCTAAGTCGATTTGGTTCGTGACGAAATCCATGTTGAAGCTAATCCAATTCCCTACACTCGACCCACGATCTAAGTTTAAACATAATATTCCACATGCTTTTTATTTAGTGTCTCATATCATTTGACAAAAAGTGAAATACTTAGAAAATTTGTTTCTTTCCACATGAGAAAAAAGGTAACAATTTAGATATTCCCACTCTCTTATTAGATGAGTATAAACGAACAAAAAACTTAAAATCTAGTGAACTTCTATCCACAAGTTCAGTTGGTTATTATTTACCAACATGGATCAAGATTTTCCGTAAATGATAAAAAAAATATTCTTAGCTAAACATAAAATTCACATTAAAATAATGTCGAACATCTAACATTTAACAAGATCAATTACAGAAGCATTCTGTTTTAATCGATAAAAGCTAGCAGAATTTTCAAATCACTAGATTCTCAATTAAAACGTAGTCATTCAATGGTAATATTTCCTCCTGAAACACTGGAAGATTTTGTTTATATACATATATGTATATATATATATATAAAGTCTTACTTGTTTATTACTCAAAAGTTGCCAGTTGTGACCAAAAACTTCCTACCATTTGTCGATGTTCCATGGTCCACTAGACTATGTAACTTTGCAGTCAAATTTGCTTTTAAATCAGTTCAGTCCTCAGAAATTCGACAACAGAGTAGGAAAGGTCTTGTCATTGTAATAAATAACAAATTCTAAGCAAGAAAATTATCAAGAAACAACATGAAAAGAAATAATCATAATAAATTGGGATTAACTCTCTGAGTTATGTTCAACCCAGTACACCTCCGCTAAACTCGTCGTCTCCAGATGATCGAAACAGCCATCCGGCGTTTCGATTATATTTGGATCTGGTTAGCAAGCACTACTGATCGATGTGAGTGGTTTACAAGTGCTCATTTCAATCAGTGGTATACAACATCATACTATTTCTTTTGCTTTCTTAACTTCCATTGATCTTAATATTTTTAGATCCTAAAAGAAACTGTAGCGGATTTTAACCTTTTTTTATTCCTTCACGTTCCCAGTGGAACATGGGGCTCCAAGCTAGAGGCTTGAAGTTTCTATAGCAGTGTTTATTTTTACAGGATGAGGTTGCTAGCCTCAATCCCAACCTTTCCTCTTTATGAGCTTTATTTCTGGTTTAGCGAGGCAAAGGAGTGCGTCGGCCGGGGATCGTACCCCGAACCATGTGCATGGTCGGCGAGCGTCCTAACCGCTGTGCCACCGACGCACGGATTTCAACCTGGAACTGTGTAATTTACAAATGATGAATTCATTTCGAGAGAGTAACTTTATTTGTTCACCTAAAGCTGTAAAATTCAAATAATTATGAATATTTCAATTCAAATTTTCGGATTTAATTTAAACAAATATAATATTTGTATTTTTCGATTACATTTTATGTGAAAACTGTTGTTTGCATTTTACGTATATATATTTAGGTGAATGATATCTATATTTCTGTTTTTCCCCCTACTGTTGTGTGTTGTCTAAGACCTACACGAATTGAAAGCATCTATCAGTCACTGTTTCGCGCAATCCACTCCACCCTACCATTACATTGTTTTTTTCCAGTGTTGCTACTGTTTGTTGTTGTAGTAGTTGTTCTTCTTAGTCTTTTAGGCACACTAAAATTAGATCAGTAACTTTTTAGTTACTAACCCTTAAAATGCAGATATCGAAAGGTAGCGTTTACATGCTTACAAATAAATATATCATTAGTATGTATTACTGTAAATGATGATCACAACAGCTGCCTCATTAAGGTGGTTTGGTTTTTGATAGACAATATGTGAGAAATAAAATAAAACTTACATTATTATTATTATTTTGTATCAGACTACGGGATACGGGATATAGCACCCTGTTGAGTGTTTTTTCCCCATAAAAATACTGTAACTTCTCTTGCATCCTGTAAAGATTTGTGTGTGTGTAGGGTATTTCAAAGGGGATGTATAAAAAAGGGAGAGATAAAGTGAATTTCAGAAATGGATGAATTTATTTCGGATAATGATTACAAGTAGCTAAAGTAATGGTGTATGTAGTATTAGTAACGACAGTAATTGATATTGTTAAAATGGGTGTTATACAAATAGTGTTTGCCTGCCTGCGTGTGTGTGTGTGTGTTTGTAAACTTTTAATCCAATTTAACTATGTGTCAGTAACGATAATTGACATGACTTTTCGCTACACACACACACACACACAGAGGATTCCTTTACTCCCTTCTAACTTCTACTGCATATATATGTGTGTTCTTATAGAAATGACGAGTAACACCATTGAAAACAGTAGTTATGCGTTATAAGTAGTACCTTATAGCACAGAATACGGATAAAATTCAAGTGTATATGTTCTTAAAGGGAGTCAGACACCTGTTCTACATTCAGTTAACCATAGAGAGAAAAGTAATTTTTTTCTGTGGATAAATACTTGTTGTTTCTAGGTTGTTTCACACCGTGATAAGTCGTAGTGACTAGTGCTGTTGGTTTTTTAGATTCTTTGACGTCAAATAAATAAGATGTTACTATACACGATTGGAGGTTCCCACAGTTCTGCAATTCATAATAGCACAAACATCATTGGATATGCAAGTTGAAGATAAGAGTAGGGCAGAATTCCATTGCATTTTAAGGGTTAAAAAATAATAACTTGATTTATTGTTTTGCTATTAGAATATTTATATATAATTAGGATAATGATTGTCTTTGTTTTCAATTCCATTTAACAATCACATTAGCAGAGAATCTATGGAAGAAATTCTGACAAACATTTATACTACTCGTGAGTAGTCAAGTTAAAAGTATTTGTATTCATCTCAACCTTCCTCTTATTTGTCTGCACTGTAATACGAAAAACTATAAGTAATAGAGTCTGTCTTTAAATATATACCAAAGTTATTTCAGTGTCTCGCCGAAAAGTAATTAGCATCACTAATCTTCAACAAAGGGACCAGAAATGAATTATAAAAATTTCCTATACACTGAAAATAAGTATGATTTCTCTATCAACTGAACTCTGAAATCCTTGTGAAATGAAAATTACAATAAGAATTCTCATCCTGCTGTGTTACTCAATGTTAATGATCTGAGTTATATCAATAAAAATGGCTTGGGGGATGGTCATCATTGTTTTATTCAACTACTACTGAGATATACTCTGAACATACAGTTCACTTTCAACGACACCATCTATAGACATAAGAATGGTATTGCAATGAGATCTCCGTTGGGTCCACTACTATCAGATTGTTTATTGGCAAGCCTCGAGAAGGGTCCACTAAAGTTGAGCACTGACAATTTACGACTGTATAAAAGATGCGTAGATGACATATTCATTATTTTTGACAACAGAAATGACCCCAATCTACTGCTGAAGACATTTAACTGTTGCCATCCAGCAATAAAATTCACTCTTGAAATGGAAAACGAATCAAAAATTCCGTTTCTTGATGTGGAAATAACAAGAAGAACTGATGAGAGCCTAAAAAGATAGACCCATAGGAAAGCTACTTGGAATGATCAACTAACAAGCTTCTATAGCTGGGTACCCATTCAACAAAAGCGGAATTTAATTAAATCCCTTGCCACCTGCATCCGACGCATCTGTAGTCCCGATGTTCTAGAAACAGAATTAGATCTTTTGAGAGAAATTTTCATCCAAGATTCATTGACAAAAATATCAAACCAAAAATTTGGAGAAATGAAACTTCACTTGCACCGAAAAAGAAACTCTACATGAACTTGGATTTCAAGGGAGATTTAACAAGCGATATTCTCAAGAATAGGATCACATCATCTCTGAGAAGAACATTCTTTGCAGCAACGCTATGTTCTCCAGTCGCCCACTGATCTGCAGAAGCCTTAAGGACGAGATCCCACATTTGACCACTTTTATGGAGCCAGGTACATGGGTCGTTTGACGCGCATCCTGTCTAAGAGGATTCAAGAAGACTATCCAGCATGATTGCGAAAAGGAGTGCGATAATTGAACACCTGGTTAACACTGATCATTCCATCTCAACAAACGCCTCCTTCAAAGTAATCTACAGAGTCAAGAATAACCTACGAAAGGCAATACGGTTTCGTCTTCTTTGTGTCGCTGAAGCTCTGGCCATTCAGAGCTATGCATACGAAAGAGAATTACTCAACCACTTCTGTTATCATGGTAACAACTTTGTTGATTTTTGATGACTTAATTTTGTTTGTTTGCCTGTTTCTTTAATTGCTTATAATTCTTGTATTCATTTAGAACTCTTACGTAATTTCGTATTCTCTACTTTGTTCCTATGTGTATTCTGAGTACAACTCAATCATCAAACTATTCATATTATTACGTAACTCCCTTTTTAACGACCGTTTGTGACAACTCATCACCTTTGTTACTACAGTAGTTTCATTAACACCTAGTTTTCTTGACTGTTTTTATATTACGTAACTCTACCCAAAACTTACTAATTCTCACCACATCCAATTATACTTTTGTTTGAAAAATTTAATGTGCACAAATATACAAAATAACATATATATTTGCGATTGTACAGCTAAGAAAATTAATTCGCCGAAAAGAGACTCTTCGCTGAACTACGTGGTTTGTTTTCATTAATCCAAAGGAATCTTGGATAAGGTGATTAGAAAATGTATTTCATATAAGTATAGATATTCTGTGTATTCTTGTATTCACTTCTAATTAATTCTGATTATGTTATGTCCTTATTCATGAGAGAATCCTATCACCAAGCTACACTATTCACTATATTGGTGCCCTCTGAATTGATGTTAGATGATAGGGGGTTCGGTAGGAATCTCTGAACATATCTTGGACATACACTTATGTTTTTTGTAGCCTTAAACGCAAAACGTGAACACATACTTAGCATCTTCTCTATAATATGAAACGTCTATTGTACGTCCAAGTTTAGTACAAGGGATTATGGGGAAATTAATGCCACTGTTTTTATTTTATCTGAGATTTTTATTTCATGTCACGGATTAACATTAGTTAAAGAATCATTGATAACCAGAGAGTGCTGAACGAGCTGTTCCATCCCAATTTTGAACTCTTCAGAAGTTCACACTCATAACCTCACTTGAAATCAGACCCAAAAGCTTCAAGTTATGAGGCAGTCCCATTGACCACTCTGTCACTGTGACACATGTATTTTGACATCTTTTAATTTGCGATTTATAGAACCACCGCTAGCCAGTATCGTCGTCGAGTATTCGTCATTATATCCGACCTGGCGGGCCTCACTCGCCACGACTAGCCAATATAATTCCAGGAAAATTCTTCCTGTCGTCAATCACTAACGGCATGAAGTTATTGCAAGTGTTGATTTGCAGGGATTTGATCATTTTCAAGCTAGATTATTGATTGCTATTAGTTAATCTCTATCAATCTCATTTGCAACCTAAAATATCTAGTTAACTTTTATATAATTATGTATTACAAGTAAGTGCGTGATCAGACTGTTTGAAATATATTGCGGTAATGCAGCACACTCCCCTAATAAACTGAGTCTATTTAAAAGTTGTGATATGTACTAATTTATTTAAATTTTCCATTTTAAATTACACTACTTACAAGTAGCTTAAAATGTACGTGAAATATCCAGCCCCACAAAATAATATTCAAAGGATTCTTTCAGAAATTCAATGTTGTTCAACGCTTAATCATGATACTAACAGACTAATTTCTTACAAAACTGTGTTACTAAATACTGACAGTAGTGGTATATAGTTTAAGTAAACTTCTTTTTGAAATAAAAATAAAGTGAGAATAATAGCTTGAAGAACACAACGACTCATCCATATTATTATTCCCATGGGTTCAGGGTGGAATATAGGGCTTCAGTAGCACACCTCCATCTTGTTCTATTCTCCGAAGTCCTCTTCAGCTGGGCCCACGATTGTCCATAGGATTGCATCTCCGCCTCACACAATCTCCTTCATGTCAATGTCGGAGGATGAATCAACTCGTCGTTTCTTAATTGGCTTCCACTTGTGGGCCTGACGCGGGATTTCACCCGACGGTCTCCTCAGTGTATGTGTCCAATCCATTTCCACTTCCTTTGGAATATTTGTTGATCATTTGGTTCCTGGTCGGTTCGTTCCCCGAGTTCCTTGTTGCTTATCCTTTCTGGACACCTGATCTTCAGTATGGAGTGAAAGGGGCAGTTGTTGATGAAAGCCTGCAGCCTGTTGGAAAGGCTTTTCGTCACGCTCCAAGTTTCTAATCCACACCGAAGAACTGACTTCACCTCTGTGTTGAAAATCAAAATTTCGTCCATTATGCTTAGTGTGGAATATTTCCAAACTGATTACAGATTGATGAAGGTGTATCTTACCTTCCCGATTCTGGTTTTGACATCCTCATCCGTGCTATTGCCTGTAGTTGAAACGATGCTTCGTAGATAAGTTAAGGAAGTGACCTCTTTCAAATTTCTGTCTCTGATAGTGATTAGTACTTGCTGTGAGACTAATCCATGCCAAATATTTAAACAGTGATTTGTCGCTATCCATGAATAAGTATGTTTTTCAACATATACCATGCAAGATACAAAACTCAGGTTTGGACCGTTTTGGTGAACTTATTGCTTTTTGAGCTTCGGATTTCGTTGGCGAGGAATTAGACGTCTATACGAAGTAATATTTTGTGTTTAAGTACCTGTGTTCCCTTTAAGTGATCATTTTTTCAGGCTGGTTTTTATTGACCATTATTAATGAAGTTGTTTTTTCTCATTGTTCTTAAGCTGTATTGTTGAGATACTGCTTGTCTGAACATCCAGAACAGTTCTGTAGACTGAATTTTATCTTGAAACCAGGTTGACTTTTTGTGTTCATCTTACCAGATGGCCTTCATAGTTTGTATTTAAATTCAGATCACTGTCCAAAAGAGACGAAAACCTCATTTGGGAAATGTAAAGGATTCTTAACACTATATAAGACTGTTGAATGACTAATAACTTATATATGTGAAATTCCAAATTTCTCGAAACAGCCACTTCAGATGCTAACCCAAAATGGAATTACTATCACTCATAAGTCATCCAGTAACTTTACTATCAAAAATTAAATTCACTTTTTCACAAAGTTATAATATAGATGGTACCTTGACTGATGTCAGGAAGTTTGCGAGAAAATTTGAAATCCAAAGAGCAATAACATACCAGAATATGATATACATAAGCATTAAATATTCATAAATATAAAGAACTGTCAATATTCGAGAATTTTTCATTTACATATGATAATAAAATAAGATAATTAACCATTTTCAGTCAGATAAAACAAAATATCGCCTAATCAGTAAATCACACACATGCTCATTTCATTTCATTAACTATACGACATTAAATATTCTAGATTTTATTAGAAATTTGAGTAACTTTACTGAAGAGGCTATCAATCAAGCGACGAAACGTTCACTTAAACATAGTTTCATTACTTTTTAGTACAATGATACAGTATTAATTTCGAATAAAAGAGCTAAATAATGAAAAATAAGACTAAACTTGCAGAAAATTGACCTAGTACATAAGCACTCAGTATCAAAACACTAACTGATTTGAACAAAGAGAGAAGGAACGAATTTGCAGGACAAAATGAACACAAATACCCGAAGTCACTACTTGTTAGTTAATATCATATACAGAGTTATAATTTTGACACTTTGTATTCTCAAGATAACAAAAATCAGAATTTGAAGACTTAGTATGCCATATCACAAAATCATGTTCACTGTCACAGATGTATTCACCATTTCCCTTTTATTGGAAATTCTAGGTATTTAACTAATCTTCAATTGATTGTTCCCCTTCTCGTACACTTATATTAACCTATAAGAGCAGTTTTATATTTCTTTTTTGCTCCATTTTTTCTGCTGAATTCAAATGATGCAGTTCTATACAACATTCTAGGTCGATCTGTCAGTTATTCAAGGAGTCATGATAGACAAAATCACTAGTACAGGAAGTTTGAACAAAGAGAGAACGAAAATATTTCCGAGACGAAAAGAGCACACTTTTTATTTCACGGATTTTCATCAGCTGCTAACAATCTACAAATGACATAATTCGCTGTAAATATAAAAATACACAGCATACTTCAACTCAGAAGGCATAGTTGTAGTACACGAGATATCGACGAGGCTGTGAAGTTACATCGACTGAGATGGTTAGGACATGTATTACGCATACCTAGACATCGCCTTCCTCCACGGGCAGTGTTAGCTGACATAGGATCAAGTTGGAAAAGGACTAGCAGTGGTCAAAGCAAAACCTGGAATCAGTCCATTACATCTTTGACAGTCATTTGAAGCCAGGTAGGAAGGTGTAGATTTCCTGACTGGTTGGGGTCTTCGGGATGGCAAAAACCAATGACTGGAGACATTTGGTGACTTGGCTCAAAATCGTTCTCAATGAATAGCGCAGATGCATTCACTCTTTGTAATTTATCATATCCAATAAAATTCTACTGTTCTTCCATATTACTATTCTTTTTGCCTCACACTTCTCTTTATTACCTCTCTTTACTCTATTCTCTTCCTCTGTGTGCTACATACAGTGTGGCAACTCGAACTACAGTACATTGTGCAAAGTTCTACGTTGATGCCAGTCAGTCAGTCGTAAGAGATATGAATTTAATGATAATTAATAATCTGATAACCAGGACGTATTTATACACAATGTGACAAAAAGTTCTCAAGGAGACAATGGAGTGAAAAGAAACGGTTAGTGAAGATGGAATTATTACGAAAATACACAATTAAGTAAATTGGAAGACTAATAATGAGTTCAGTAAAGTAGGTTGTATCCAAAAAACTGTGAAGCAACCAGACACACAAAGAAAGTAGAGAATTCTAGTTACCAGGGCAGTACAAAATCAATCACAATATCTTCCTGCACACACATATTTGGTCTAAATCTTTTGACAGCAGAGGTTTCTGAAAAGTGAAGTATTCATGGTTTCCTCTCTACATTCATAGCTCTGAAAGGTTGACTGATTTGGGCTGAATTCCTCGTGTCGATCAGGAAAATGGCGACTGCAATTCCAAATACCTTCTTCTTACTTTACACATGAAGACTGTTGATGATATGGTTGGAAAATCTAGTAGATGTTCTCCTACAAGTCCTTCCTATGCACTTACTACACCAAGTGCAGTTGGAGTCGACATTAACAGGATACTTATCTACTTCGTACTGTATTACCGAGCATTTCGCGCTTTAGAGAGGAATCAATCTAGCAGTGGGAAGTAAGTGTCCCTTTCAATGCAACTCTGATTCTCCTTTTGATTCTTGTTGATGCTTCTTCCCCTGTTTACTACAGGAAAATAAAAACTGCTTTCTTATCAACCGTTATGGGTTTCGGTCTGGATGTCTCCTCCTTCCCACATTTCATTATGATCTTCCTGGGATATCCCCTCTCCATTAGATTCTTTTCAATAATCACAAATTCTTCATCAATCTTATTTTCTGAACACAACTCCCTCAATTTACTGAACAGCATTCTGACCAAACTTCGTTAGTAACCAACTGGTTGAAAATTGTGATAATTCAAGTATTGACCTGTCCACGTTTCATTTCCATAGATTGTTTATTCAAAGTTTCCATCATTTCTTCTCCTCTTTTGCTAAGATCCAGGAAGTAGAGTTTGTTGTTGCATTCATAATCCATTGTAAACTTGATGTGAGGACGACCTACAGTGAGTTTTTCAAAAATGATTGATGCACGGTCCATACTACTGCAAACAAAAAATGTATCGTCAGCGTACGCGTAATAATATGTGGTCTTCTCTATTTCGGATTTCATTTCCCAGGTGGTTCATATACATGTTCTCAAGAAACGGGCCAAATTGTGAACCCTTAGCCACTCCATCAATTTGCAGGTATCGTTGGTTGTTGAACTGGAAGGGAACATTCTTTGTACAAAGGAGCAATAATTGTCTGAATCTATTTTCTGAAAGTGCAAATAATTCAGACTGCTGGCATATGATTTTTATTGTTTCTTCGATTGATATTTTTGTAAACAGTGAGCAAACATCGTATGATATCATTAGTTTGAATGAAACATTCAACTGATCCAGTTTACATGAAGATTAAAGTGAATCTTTGATAATGTGAACTGCAGACCGGTTTCAACTTTTGTGCCAATCAAATAGCCAGATTATGGCATGATGATTTCACCATTGACATTATCAGTCAAACTAGTCCAGAGAACTGGTTGTATGAAATTCTTGAAACGAACTGATTTATTTCAAATTAGTACTTCGTTTTCTTTTTGAAATAAAGGTATTGGAATAAAGGTATTGAGTAAGCAGCCAGGAATATTTGATGGTATAGAAAGCAGAATATTCGGTTATAAATGCATTAAACGAATAACGGAAATCCTATTCAGCTACCACTTTTCCTCCAGAAACACGTTATTTCTTATAGTTGAGTTCAATAAGGTTCAAGTGTGCAACATTAAAAGATAAGGTAGTGTTCAGAAGCATCGACTTAGTGACTATATCAAGAAATATCACGTAATCGAATTAAATTGTTACGTGACTCTTCTCAGTGATTTAGCATGTTTGGCTAAATTAATGACTAATATTAGTTTTCATATATAAATAAAAGAACAAGTACAAATTTCTAACGTCAGTTAAAATTTATATTCGATGGGGGATTTCATCATGAGCTGACATCAGTTAGAGAACCACTGGAAAACCTGGGAGTACTGGACAGCTGTTTCGTTCTAGTTTTCGACTCCTCAACAATACGCACCCACCGGGGTTTGAACCCGTTGAGGAGTCCCAAACTAGGACGAAACAGCTGTCCAGTACTCCCAGGTTTTCCAGTGGTTCTCTAACTGATGTCAGCTCATGATGAAATCCCCCATTCAATCAAACTAAATCTCTACAAAACCAATACTTGAAAATTTATATTCCTCGGGAATGATTTGTTACAAAGAACAAGAAACTTCACAGCTGTGGTAAGCAAAATGACTATGAGGTCAAGAGAGATTAAAACTTCACATAGAGTATACAGTGCACCTTCCACAGCACCAAAATAAACCTATGGCTAAAATTAAAAGATCAAACTGAATCAAATTGATATTGACTAAATGAACATCTAGACCGCCTGTGGATGCTTTAGGTGTTTTAAGTTTCGTTTTAAAAGGTACTCATCCGATCAGGCTTAGACTCCATTTTGCTCTTCATCTATATGATGTTAACACTCACATCCTAAGAGTAGTTAGTTCAGCTATACTAGCCATATAAGTTTTCTAAAAATCTTTTCCCCAACTTAAATGTATTGCACATCATAGCACATTCTTAAATAACAAAGTCTATATGACTTATGTTTTGTTATCACTGCTTACAAATCAGGCAGTGTAATGATTGACAGGGTAATTAGGCGTATTAATTTTATTAAGGCCAGTATAGAGTAGTGTATTTATAGCACACCTAGAAACTTATAAGTACATCGAAATTACTTGAATCTCTTCAGATCTGTGCCACAGTATCTAAACCTACGTATTAATCTGTAAAAGTGACAGGAATTGGATGGCTATGCTTTGTCAAGCATCTCAGAGAAACATTCACTTTTTTTAAGGCGTGTGATGTTACTTATCTTTTTGATTTCCACAAGTGACTTACACGTACTGATTGAAACCATTTGCTTAATGGTGTCACTATAAGCTCGTTGGTTTTATCGGTCGGCTTTCGACATAGAACTTTGCACATATGTGCGGCAGTTCAAGTCGCCACACTCCATGTAGCACACAAAGCAAGAGAAGAAAGTAGAAGAAATGCATAATATAGACAGTAAACAGAGGTGTGAGACAAAGGAATAGTAATAACGGAGAACAAAACAGTTTCATTGGAAATCATAAGTCACAAGGAGTGGATGCATCTGCGCCACTGAGAACGATTTTGAGCCATGTCACCAATCGTTTCCAACCATTGGTTTTTACCGTCCCGAGGACCCCAACCAGTCAGGAAGTCTACACCTTCCTACGTGGCTTAGACTAACTGTTGTAGATTTCATTGACTGGTGACATGTTTTCGTTTGACTGCCGCTAGCTCTTTTCCAGCCTGGCCCTATATCAGCTAACATTGCCCATTGTCGAGGAAGGCGATGACTAGGCAGGCATACGTAACACATGTCCCAACCATCTCAGTCGATATAATTTCACAGTCTCGTCGACTGATTTCCCCGCCTTACCTAGCACTCGACGCCTAACCTCAATATTGCTCACCTTACCATACCACTTTACGCGGGAGATAGAACGCAGACACCTATGATCGAACACAGATAATCTTTTCGTGTCTGTCTGTTGGTTTTATAATACTTATCAAAGTAAAGCCAGAGATAGTGTCCGTCTCCACACGAAGAGTATAACCGCCTTGGACGGTCAGGTTTCCAGAAAGTCTAAACTCGTAAATGATGAATTCATTTTGTAACGCGTTCCTTACTCTTGGATAATACACAGTTTTTCCCTGTGCCATGTCGACTATATTTTAAAAATTGAATGGACTTTTTATCGTATATCCCATTTGGGCGTATTTTTCGATAATAAACCGACAAGCTACTCCGATTTCCCGTTTGCTTTTTCAAGACCAACAAGATTTATAAAAGAAACAGATGGAGCACGAGAATTGAAACATAGACATCCTTTGTATATCAGATAAATCGATGATTCCAGGATTGACAGAAGATCAAGGGTCGCTAGTTAATGCGTCCAACGGAAACTATTACTACTAAAGCAGCCATTCGGATTTTATTTCTCACTGGTATCATTTAAGGTTCCTTATGACCACAGCCTCATCAACATAAAGTGCTGACCTTCACTGGCTAAGTGAACTCAGTGAATTGAAGGCACTCAATCAAGCATTCCCACCATTTATCACACTATCGTGTTACTGTCGGTCGTTCATACACAACTCCTAGTTAACTAATCACGTGTTTAGCTTTCCAAACATCCACAACTCGTTTTGAATGAAAAAATTGGTATTCTTCATTTCCTTTGCTCAGCATTTCTGATCTAACATTTAACAAACATAATAGGTTTGAAGGACAACAGGGCATACGATAATTACAATGCCATGGTATCTGGACTAACAAAATCCCTCGTCCTGAAGAGTCGATCCTATAAATGATAGTATTTCAATGAAGTTCGAAGTTATTATTCAAAAAATTCATGATCCACGCTTACGTCCTAGCCAACTGAAGTTAGGATGAGCTCTATAAAAAACAGTCTAACTTGCTGCTTAAAGCAAAACACTCAGATATGGTCATTTCAGTGACCAATTAGAGGAGCTGTGTCACTCAGAAATGTGTATTGGTGGTGCCAATGGAGTTCCATTGTTGTCGAACCAACAGCGCTGGTCTCCATTTACAGTTCTGTTCAGATAATCATCTGTTACTCGCCAGTATTAACTTCAAATAATATGACAGGTATAGTCTAAACTGGCAACTGTCATCATCAAACCAACGATAGAATCAAATAGACCACATAGCTATAAGCTATAGATGGAGAGCAATGGTACAAGACTGTTGCTCTTTTTCAAACACCTGTATAAATGCCGATCACATTCAAGTTCGTGAGCGTATATTCCTGCTGCTACAAACGGAAAACCATACATTCCCAATCTGACAAGAAGATAAAGTCTCTATTCGGGGAAGAAATAGCTAAACGCTTGTCTAAGATTGACAAGAAGACTCGACCTGAGGTTTCCTGGCATAATATACAATCAGCTGCAGAAACGGTAGTTTGTTGACAACCTGGGACCAAAGTTTGGTATATGCCAGTGGATATCTACTGTCTCAAGCGGACTGTCAGACACAAGGAGACGAGTTTCGGCAGGATCCAAACATGACGAGGAGCGAAGGCTGCTTAAATGTAAGCTGCCTAAAAGTCTCTACAACGACTGTGATCAGTGGTGGGCGACGAAACCAAAAGAGATGGAAAAGGCATCAGCAGTAGGACACATAAGACAACTGTTAAGAATCATTACGGAAAAGTGGTTTAAGAAAGGACAATCATAGGTGAGACAATTTCTAAGGAGAACAGAGCTTTAACCACTTCTCAGAATAGATGATTTGAATTTTTGAACAAACACTCTAGGGAACGACTTAACTGGTCTACAGGCACACTAAAATTCTCCCAGTATCCAGCACCTACCTGTTTGGGGTGTAGACAACGGTAATCCAATTGTAACTGA
Source organism: Trichobilharzia szidati (assembly GCA_944472155.2). Classification (NCBI taxonomy): domain Eukaryota; kingdom Metazoa; phylum Platyhelminthes; class Trematoda; order Strigeidida; family Schistosomatidae; genus Trichobilharzia; species Trichobilharzia szidati. Next base: position 102,039,182 of record OX235271.1, on the reverse strand, counting down.
GGTTGAACAACCTGTCTGAAGCGAGGGGAATGAATCCAGAGGCGTTTAAGGGTGGTAGTGAAATATTGTCTAGATTTACTAGAGTACTGAGTTTTGTATGGTGGCATAGCGGTTAGGACGCTCGCCGACCATGTACATGGTCCGGGGTCCGATCCCCGGCCTACGCACTCCTTTACCTCGGTAAGCCAGAAATAAGGCTGGTGAAGAGGAAAGGTTGGGCATGAGGCTAGCAACCCCATCCTGTAAAATAAACACTGCTACAGAAACTTCAAGCCACTAGCTTGAAGCCCTATATTCCACTGGGGAACGTGAAGGGAAAAAAAAGGTTTTGTGTGGGAATCTGAGATATTCTCCTTGGACTGGTGTAAATTACTGATTATCCCAGTTTATAAAAGGGGAGACGAATCTCTATCTTACATTTCTTTTTACTTTCTTATCTTGCCTTGTGCGCTACATGGAGTCTGGCGACTCGAACTGATGCAAATCGGTGCAAAGTTCTATGTTGAAACCAGTCAGACAGACGAGTTTTCCTGTGATAATAAGAAAGAGATTACTTTGACTGATATAATATCTGAAGTTCTAGGTTCAGTAATTGTGTGTAGACTAAGCAGTGCTCGAGAGAAACACAGCAGTGAAAGCCAGACAGGCCTTAGACCAGGAATAGTGTGTATTGATCACATATTTACCTACCAACAGATTTTGAACTTAATGATACCGGCATCCAATACATGTCATGTTTCTTGATCTGAAGGTGGCATTGGACTCTGTCGAACGAGATGTGCCGCTACAAGGTCTGAGAGTAAAGGGAGTGCTAAGAAAGTATATCGCACTAATCAAGGTACTCTACTGGAACTCAGGTAGCCATACAAAAGCTTACGGAGAGTTGCCATCTGAGGTGATGACAACCAGTGGTGTCCGTCAGGGATGACCACTGCCCCATTTGTGTTTCTTTTCTACATAGATGTACTAATGCAACTGACCCTAACTAACCTAATGACTGACTTAAAAGATAAGGAGTGAAGTGTTTGAACATGTTTACCACCACTTATTCGGGAGGTTCCATCAGCCTTAATGGACTGATTCCCGACGAGGTTTCAGCACGGAAACGAATTGATCGTACGGCAATCGCCAAATTACGTCATCTCTCGCATAGACGTGATATCCAGCTATCATGTGTATTGGGCAACAGTTTAGTTTGTCCTTATTCGTGGTTGTGAGACATAGCCGTTGAAATGAGGGGATATGAAGAGTCTAGCTTGTGTTCTATCTCTCGTGGTGAGTCGTATATTATGCTAAGTAATATCCAGGTTAGGCATAAAATGTTAGGTATGGAGGATAAGTCAATCGATGAGGTTGTAAGGGTGAATCGATTGAGATGAAACTAGGATACGTGTTAAAAATTAAAAGCCATCGCCTTAATCGCCCAGCAATATTAGATGATATGAGATCAGGTTGGAAAAGAGTTAAGGGTGTCAGTGGTACAGACTGTTCAAGACCCATCAAATCCCCATGTAGTCATTCTTACTGTTATACGTTTCCACTCATTATGGTTCTTTTGAATTTCTCCCTACCTTTGTGTGCTATATGGAGTGTAACAAATTGAACTATTGCACTTCTGTGCGAAGTAAATTCAATGTATCTAAAATCGGTAACTACCCTCCTTATGCGTCAATGGAAGTCGTCATGAGCCTTTCTATATAGGGGCATATTGAGATATACCAGATTTGCTCCCCTAAGTATGAAGCATTACATCAACAGATACTATCTGTACCCAAGTGATAGCTGACACTTTAAAATCGTAGTCGGGCTTGCATATTATCATGAACTGACGAGTTATACTGGCTGAAAGGATTCATCCTGGAGGCCCTATCATAGAACACAGGTTGATTCAAAAGGAGCAACACTGACTGGTTTCAGCATAGAACTTTGCACTGATGTGCAGCCGTTCGAGTCGCCACACTTCACTCAGTACACAAAGTCAAAGAAGAAAGTAAAAAGAATTGCAAAATAGAGACAGGAAACAGAGATATGAGGCAAAAAGAATAGTAATATCGAAGAACAATATAGTTTCATTAGGTATTATAAGTCAAAAGGAGTGGATGCATCTGAGCCATTAAGAACAATTTTGAGCCATATCACCAGTTGTCTTCAGCCATTGGTTTTCACCGTCCTGAGAACCCCAACCAGATAGTCTATACCTTCCTACGTGACTGGCTTAAACTAATTGTTGTGGATTTCATTGACTGATGCTGTTTTGGTTTGACCACCACTGACTCTTTTCCAACCTGACCCTATGTCAGCTAACACTGTCCGTCGAGTAAGGCGATGGCTAGGCATGCGTAACACATGTCCTAACCATCTCAGTCGATGTAACTTCATAGCCTCGTTGATGGATTTCCCCTCCTTACCTAGCATTCAACTGACGCCTAACCTCAATATTGCTCACCTTATTATACCATTTCACACGGGAGATAGAACGCAGGCACCTATGGCCAAAGACAGCTAGCTAGCCTTTTCATGTCTTCCACTCTCAATGATCGGGTCTCACAGCCATAGAGAAGGACGGAGCGGACTGCTGAACAGTACACACGTCCTTTGGTTGATAGCCGGATATCACGTCTACGCCAGAAAAGGAGCAGGACAAAAAGTCGTCTTCATACTATAATCAGACTGCACAGTGATAGACGTCTGAGTAGATAATTGTACTATTATTAGTGAGAGTATCAGAGAAGCAACATGTTTCCGTCGGAAGACAGGGTAATCAACCATACCAATTCCCGACTGTGAGAAGTGGGTTGGCAAAGGTTGACTCCAACAATCACATATTCCGATTTCTCGTACTTGAATCACTTACCAAATATTTTTTCTCTTACTCACGAAACCTCACAAGTTGCAACACTTTAAATTAGACTACTTGTAATTGAACTCAAGCAGATATCCCTTACATTCTAAAGTCAGGCGAAAATGATCTCGTCTCTTTCTCACATTCAACAAAATTGGCGCCAGCCACCAAGGCGTGAACAAGCTAATAGAATCAACTGCCTACCCACCTATCTTATCTATTCTGGTCAGTACCTTCCCAATTAGTTCCTAGGTTTTCATCCAGTAGATTCATCCTATTTCTACTTCGTGCTTCACAACTCTCATCAAGGAATGGAATTCATAGAACAATATATCCGACCTGCTTAGGTTATATCCCAAAGAGCATATCAGGGGTTGTGGTGTTCATACTACATTCTAAGTTGGCCATTAGGTCTCACTAGCCAGATATATTTGTTGTTCTTAAAGCACACCTGTAGGATCAGGGCGCTCTCATCAACTTCATTTTATTCGAATACAGTACGAAGACTGAATATCCTGCAGGATCATAACAATGAGATTCAACTCAAAAGGAAGGAGAGATGGGATTATACAATGCTACGCATCTACGAACAACGCAGATACAGTGGAGAACTTCTACAAACAACTGCAAGCAATATTAGGCAAGACCCAAGCCAGATGGCGACGCCAAAATTCTTATGAGTAATACGAATGAATACCAGACAAACTGGGAACAGATAACATAAGAAGAGAACTGATATGGGTTGAGGACCGCTCGGTGAATCTAATAAGAACGGATAACTGTTTGTGCAGTTAATGATTTGGTGACTGAAGGGAGCGTGTTCATCAAAAAGATATATACAAGGAAATGTAGGCTTCGTCAGATGCACGAACCAAAAAATCAAAGTCTACTCCACACAATATCAAAAGTACGAGTAGAAGTAGGCCCAAACCACTACCTACTTTAGCAAACCATCAAGCTTAAGTTGACAGGCTACAAAGAAGTTGGAGACAGACCACAATTTTAATTCTGACTGTCCTAACATTAAAAGCTCCTATATGAAATTGGTGGCGTGGCTTTAGGAGACTATCGATGGTGGCTTTTTGGCTTCCATCGTTATCAGTGCACACAGAGTGAAGAGGAAGTGAAGAGCCATCAAGTAGAGGAGTTGCATTGGTAGAAGGAAGGCAAGATAATAGAGATGCAGATGGATACAAAGATGAGTGAGGATTAGAGAGGTTTCGTGTGCACTTCGGATTGTGAGGGCGATTGTTACTTCCCGGCAGGACGAAGCTACAAAAGACACTTTTAAAACAGCCATCAAGTAAAAGTCGGAAACGTTAGGCGACATTACAGAGGAATGGAGAAACACTGGAACTCTCCCAAAGCAAAATTGAAGAAAGCCTGTATAGATACTTTAGGCAAGAATGAGAAGTAGGACAATGAACGTCTCTGTACGCACACATGGAAGCTGATAAATGATAGGACGGTGGTTAGGCAGATGACGAACCAGTGTAGACATGAATATCGGAAGAAGCTGAGTACAACATACAGAGCATTGAACAAATCGGTGAACAGAGCTATGAAAGACAATTTTATAACGAACCAGTTACTGAAGCAGAACGCGCTACAGGCAGAAGAGACCTCACAACACGAAATCATATATCGATGTCTCTGTCCGAGAAAAGACCAACGTAGATGAAACCAGTGAAAGAAATCCAACTACAAAAGAGGAGAAAAAACAAAACACAGGGTTGATCACTTCAAACGACCTTTCAATCGGCCACCAACTGCAACTCGTCTATAAATACCAGTGGACACCAAACCTTCGAAAGAAAAGAGAAGTTTAGGAGACATAAAGTTACTAAAATTCCGGTTAATAGCAGGACCAGATATAATTCCACTAGAAGCACTGGAAACGGACACAGAAACTTCAGTGGACATGCTCAATCACTAATACAGATGTGGAAGGAAGCTTGTCAAACTGTGAGGTAAACAATCATACCTAGTTAGCACTAATTTGAAAAAACAACAACAAAAGAAAGACACTGAATGACATGTCGACAGCCAAACTGAATATCCTAATCGACTATACTGCTATCAGCTACTGTTGGAGTTCGCAAGAAGGCCTGCTTTCCTTCTAATGTACGTCGTTAGATATTCACTATACGCTGGTAAACACATCAAAGAACCAGATACCGGATTGGATTACTAAGTTTTCAAGAAAAATCGCCAATGATAATCACAGGAGTATCAACATGAACAGAATAGCCTGTGAAGACCTAGAGTGAATCACCATACAACCCCTGATCATAAACAGGGAGAAACAAACTAGGCTGATTCAATCATTTAGTGTACCTATGAGAGAGAAACAACTACTGGCTGGCAATACGGAATCGCATCATTTTATCGAAATATATGTCCAGATTAACCGTCTACTGGAAGGTGGAGTAGCTGACCATTCACTCGAATTATGGCTGATTGTGTATGGTGAGAAATGGAACAAACGCTAATGCCTCAGCAGTAGTAAGTTATCGACTCAGTTTGGATGGATGAACTGCCACTGCCTGCTACTCTACATGTCAACGTAACGCATAATTGACTCAAGCAGGACAACATGAATTTCACAACACAACATCATCGAACCCGGAATATGCACCAAATTCTCATTTAGATAAACCTCTCATACGCAAAATAAATTATCGTTACCACTACTCTTCAAACCTGGGTGAAACGCTTGGGCAAACACACATCTCAATAAGAATTAAGGCGATTACAGGTCAGTATATCTCTTAAACTAGTGAACAAACTGTCCATAAGTACTCAGAATCTGCTTAATAGACAGTTCCAATTGCACAGAAAAACTGCGACGTATATACTGCAAGAAAACTAGACGTCACACACAGTGCACTACGTACTTGGCCAACAAGGTTAAGTTATAATTAAGGCAGACCACAAACGCAAGTTCACCTCCAAGCACTCACGGTCACAGACTTAAAACATTCGCGCTTGGTACTCCACGACATGATGCATAACCGTTAACTACGCGACGAGTCCTACAGTAGGAACGCATCCAACCTGAGCTAGTTCATAGGCCACTTATCACTGTCTCAACAACCAAGCCCTCCAAACCTCAAATAGTCCTCATCATAGTCAAACAGTCGCCACCTAAAGACAACCTACAGGCATACTTCACGACAAATACATCAATTCCCACCTCATAGCTCTCAGACCTTCTAAGTGGACCACTATGGATACACTCTGAAATCCTCTATTGCTTAATACAGCTGCCATCACTTCATCAGCTGTAACTAACGTCTTGTGCTAACTGAATGCGCGAGAAAACCACAGTACACACAAAGCAACATGAATACCACATTACGGGTAGAGACACCAATAAAACCAATATATATGAACAAACTCAACTTGAGAATATATATGACTTTTATTCATGATGAAACATACCAGTAAGTGGAGCATTACAATGGTTCAAGCACTGATAAATGGTAAAACAATGAAGTGAAACTCAAGTCTGTACATCAAAATGTGTTGGCTGTAAGAAGAGCAATGAATATCCCAACAGGATACAGGTACCATATTTGACGGATTAACCACCAAAGCCATACAATGTGCGGCCTTGACGTTTCAAAGCGTACACAACATCCATAGCCGTCACCGTCTTCCGCTTCGCGTGCTCAGTATAAGTAACCGCATCACGGATCACATTCTCCAAGAACACTTTCAGAACACCGCGAGTCTCTTCATATATAAGTCCAGAAATACGCTTCACACCACCACGTCGAGCTAGACGTCGGATAGCTGGCTTCGTGATACCCTGTATGTTGTCACGCAGGACTTTGCGATGTCTCTTAGCTCCTCCCTTGCCGAGCCCCTTACCGCCTTTACCTCTCCCAGACATGACTCACCGACAGTAGGCAGAACCAGATGTCTAGGTATGTCTCAATCACTGGGGTATATAAGCGAATTCCTCAGAATTTTGAGCCAAATTATAACCAATGTAAATAAAGCAAGTGGTGAGCTTAAACAAATTTCAGGCCATCAGTGTACTTCTTCATGGAAGAACAGGAGAGTTTGTTTTTGCATAAATTGCCTCCAGAAATTGTAATATGCTGATTTGAATACACTGTGTTAGAATGAGTTTTGCAGAGTTGTGATTGGTTCAAAGTGTAACCTTGAGTTGGGCAATGTGGAGTAGGTGTTATCGCTACGACGGTAGACATTTTGAGACCTAGACTCACCTCATCTTGACCTCATGCGTCGTAGTTAGTGTTTTCAAGATTTTGTTTGTAGGGAGATGAATAATGTAGTCCAGGTTAAGTAGTGACATTGGGAGACGAACACACCAATGTCGCTGCAGGTCACAAGCAGAGCAAGGAAGTGAAACCCAGACTTGTCTAAGACATCATATTGGTTGAAAATGATGATAGGAGGGTTGTATAAGTAACAAACAGGATATGTGATAAGTGTTTACACTAGCCTAATACTGTAGAATCAGGCTGGTTGAAGAATATTACCAAGCTTATTCCGGGAATAGGTTAGGATTAGGCTAACTCAAGCCATGTGAAAACGTTTGCAGAGGACCGAACGCAATGGAGACGTGCAGATGAAGCTCTGTGTTCTTCAAGAATGTAAAGAAAACATTTGTATAATAATAAGCTTACAATAATTCTAAACTCATTTGAACCAATGCGTCGATAATGCCGTTTTACGGTAAATGAATATTTTATCTAGCGAACCTCAACCCACTACGTACTGAAGTAACGGTGGTGGTTTTTAAAAAGTCACTGGACGCCTAATTAATGCGATGAAACCTTAAAAATGGGATTTGAAAATGAAGTGATACCTTAAGTGCTGAAATAAAGCTGAAAAATCGCTACTATGCACTGAATTAGGTCTTTTTGTTCTGAAGTAGTGCTAATCAGTTCTGAAACGGAACTGAGAGGACTGAAACAACGCCGATTAGCGAATTCAATAATTTCAGATTCAGACTTATGGGTTGGGGATAGAAAGCTTGAACCCCGTATTAATCCTCACCCAGTTAATTTCTGTGCTTGACTAAGCGTCTCTTGAATGAATCAGTTGAGGTCGCTGACACCACTTCTTCTGGGAGTCGGTTCCAGGAGTTTATGACTCGGTGTGACAACTAGTACTTCACAGCAGCATGATTTCTTCTTGGCTTTTGAACTCTCCTGCGATGTGCTGTAAGGTGTTCCGACTTGATGGGAAGAAAAAGAGAGAATAGATCAGATCCGTAGTCATGATTTAAAATTTTAAACATTGTAATTAAATCTTCTCTTTGCCTACGGTATGACAGGGAGAAGAGATATAAACTGTCTAGTCTTTCCTCGTATGATAAGTTAGTCGTACAGAGAATGTTAAGTGTTGCCTTCCTTTGGACCCTTTCTAGAATATGTGAGTCCCCTTACAAGACAAGGACTGGCTTCCTGGATACAGTTTTCTTGTCTTGACCTCACAAGAGATGTATATAAGTAGGTGAACATATCTCTGGCGGTTCTAGTAAAGGCTCTGCGAATAGCCCATAAGGATCTGAAACCAGGTGCAGTCACCACAAGGCAATGTGCTGTAGTTCTCAAGTGGTGATTTACTAAGACACCTAAATCCAAATGAGTCTGAACTGATGGGAGTGTTATTCTCTCTAGTTAGTAGGAGCTGATGCTTGCATGTCCGATGTGCATGGTTTCACATTTTGCAACATTGGTCGGTAGCATCCATTCTCTGGACCACTTTGACAATTTGCTGAGGTCTCTGTGCAACGTGAGCGTATCACTGTCGTCCTTCAGCTCTCTCAAAATTTTTAAGGCATTTGCGTATAGGGGAATCGGTGAGCAGAGATAACTCATTGATATACAAAATAAATAGGAGAGGTCCGAGTACCGTGCCTTGTGGCACTCCGCTGCGTACTGCTGTCCAAGAGGAGAGTTTCGAGTTGATCCTAACCCACTGCCTCTTATCTTTGAGGAATTCCCCAATCCAGTTTAGTAAGCTGCCTTTGGTACCAAGACTTTCCAACTTCATGAGTAGTCTTTTGTGAGGAACTTTATCGAAGGCTTTACTGAAGTCTATGAAGACGACGTCGACGGGTCTTCTGTTGTCCCTTGATTTGACCCAGCTTTCTCTTGCAGTGAGAAGATTTGACAGGTATGAGAGGGTGCTTCGGAAGCCATGCTGTGCTCTGGATAACCAGTTGTTATTTTCCAGATATGCCATGATACTTTTCTTGATGATTCTTTCCAGTGTCTTGATTAAGTTGATCGTGAGACTAATAGGCCTGAAGTTTGAAGGGCATTGTCTTGATCCTCCTTTTTGGATGGGGATTACTATGACGTCTTTCCAGTCACGCGGTAACACTCCATGTTTGAAAATAGCTTGTAGATCGTGGTCAATAGGCCAGCTATGTGAGCTGATAGCTCCTTGAGAAGCCTTGGATGAAGATTATCAGGACCCATTGATTTTCCTGCATCTAGTTTCATTAGGCAGTTGAGCATGATGTCTTGGTCAACGTCAACGGAATCTGTCCCGTGTTCCTCTGATGCAGGTAGAGCTGATCCTATGAGGATTGACGACTCCTGTGTAAAGACTTGGGAGAAGTAGTCTGCTATTGCTTCTGCTTTTTCTTGATCTTCTATTGTGTCATTGTCAATAGTCAGGTTTGGGACACCACTGGATATTTTATTTCTGAAATTCATGTACGAGAAAATTTTCTTAGTCTGTGCCTTTGCATTTTGAGCCAGATGTGTTTCGAACTTCATCCTTGATTGGCGGATTTCTGCAATGGCTTTGTTCCTAGCAGTGTTGTATAATTTCCTGGTCTCAGGAGTCTCAAGTGTAGCAAACAGGTTCCAACATTTGTGTTTGCATCTAAGTAACTTACAAATCTCTTGGTTTATCCAAGGGGGACAATGTTTCCGACCCTTTGGGACAGACCAAGGGATGAAAGGTTCAGTTACTTGGGCGTAAAGTTGTTTAAATTGGTCCCATGAGGCTTCTACTTGAGACTCTGGGTTGATGTACCAGTTCACTGAGTTGCTGCTGAGACGATCGCATTTATATCAGCTTTCCAAACGTTTGGTCAAGCTGGGGTTTTGGCCCATGATGCTGCTGCTGTGAACTTGAAAGTGAGCACAGCGTGATCACTTCTTCCTAAAGGAGGAAGATGTTGTATGAGATCCACATCCTCACCATAGGAGAACACTAGGTCCAGAGTTGAAGAGGAGTGCTGTGAGTCATAGCGCGTGGGCTTAATGACATGTTGGACTAGGGCTAGCGAAATGCTAGATTCCAGCAGTTTATGATCAAAGGAGTTGTCTGAAGATGGCGTTGTAAGGCTTGTCCAGTCAACTGTTGGGGCGTTGAAGTCGCTGACTACGAGACTTCGATATTTCGATGTCCAGGAGCCTAGCTTCTCTATTAGGAAGTCATCTGCACTGCAGTCAGGACTGCAGTATATAGCAGTGAGGTCAATATCTTGGCCTATACACCTAAGTCTACAGCGTAGAAGTTCTCACGATTCACTTTCGTGAGCGAGTGCTTCGATGCTACGCACGGTTAAGCATTTCTTAAGCCGCCACTTCCTTTGCGGCTTAGTCGGTCCACCCTATGCACTTCGAAGTTTGTCAGGTTAACTTCGTTATCAGTGACTTCGGGTGTGGGCTATGTCCCTGTGATGATAATTATTTCCGGAGTCTATCATATTACCCAGCTCAGTCCGTTTGTTAAACAGGCTGCGGGAGTTTGTGTAGCAAACTGTCAATTCAGTTTGGTGCTTCCGCGGCCTACCCACAGAGGTTTCGGGATCATCAAACTTCGAACTCTGACAACCCGAAAACCCTTAATCTTAAGGTTTTTTCGCTGTTTCAGTGTCGTTCGCTTAATTCTAGGGCCATAGACTGTCTTTTGACACTGTGTGCTAGACATTAGTCGGCACAGACGTATATGCCTTATCCTTTAAGAGTTTGAGAGTTGCTTAGAATGGTATCCCTCTCTTCTTTGGAGTTTAGTACGACTTTGAGGAGGCTGATTTACTGTAGGGTCAGGCTTTTGGCCGATTCTATATACGCTGTGTATTGTTATGCCTGATACTGTCTTTGGCAGTAGCTTATCTAAAAGAGGCTTTACCAAGTTAAGGTCATGCTCGAATCTGGCCTTGGGATCAGAGGCCGGTATTTCTTCCACTTTGTGGAGAATGAGCGACCTGTCGGAGAGATCAGGTTTGCTTGCCGTGGCTTTCTTGCTCTGCGGAGTAAATGTCTTTCTGTCCTTCGTGGGCAGTGTGGCCAATATGTTGTTTTTATCTCGCTTTTTGAGAGAGACTACATTACGCCATTCATTGGCGTCCTCCTCGCTTAATCTTATCTGCCTGCTATCCACTGGTGTGGACGAGGCTTGATCTACAAGTCCCTGGGCGACTTGAGCTGCGGGATTTCAACCCCTGGTACGCCTCTTCTTCGTGCCAGTCTTTCAATTACTGTCACTGGAGGACTTGTCCGGTATCGTAGGGGCAGCATGGGTGTCTTGAATATGGTGGGTGCTCTTTTGTGCTGAAGGACACTCATTCCCTGACAGAGACGCATCAGGAACGTATATTGTTTTGTCGATGACGCCAGTCACGTCATCAGTGTCTGAGCAGTAGTCGCTCTTTTCCTGTGGTGGAAGATCCTTGCAGTCCATGAGATTTAGAGCCTCACTGAGAGTGGCGTTGGCTTCCGTTATACGAAACTTAGTCGCACTTCAGCAATGAATGTACAGCCAGTTCGCCAGAGGTTTGCAGCAGCCCTTGTATGCTGCAAGAGTTAAGTTTGTGCACATGCTATGAAACCATCTCTTGTAGTTATCACACTGCATTCCTTCCTCCTCTACTGGAAATTGGAACATAACCCTTTCACAGCTATTCCTTTTGATTGGCATGCTTTTTAGAGCGAATTAAGGCAAAAAGATTCAAATATTACTTCATATATATGATCTTTATAAATCAGTGATAAAAAACCAATGAGTGCACAAAAATGGATATATAACTATTAAGCTATAAGAACACAACTTCCTGTAATTTAATAGACTCAAAACTGAAACGTAAACTAACTTCGATCAGAATAAACTGATTTAAAGTTAATCTATAGACTTTTGGAGCGTGTAACACAACAAAAGGCAAAATTAAACAAGAGCGTGCAAAATTCACTCCCTTTTCAAAGTTCGCAGCTAATCTGAGAGCTACTTCTGAAAATGCTTAGAAAAAGAACACGGTGCTGAATTAGTGCCAGTCGTGCTGAAAACCAGCACTGAGTTCTAGTCTATGCGCACAATCAAACCATTTCAGAACAATTTCGGAATTCACTCACTATAGAATGTCAGACTTAGTTCAGAATTAGCGAGATTCAATTCGGCATTATAGTGAGCTTGGGAAGGTTAGGTAGCAGCGTGATTGACGTGAGGTTATGTTTATATTACGTTAGGGGAGTGTTTGTCATTAAGCTCTTGCTTGTGGTAAGCGTCAAGTATGATTTAATCGCTCACTGTCCGTAAACTTCTCCAAATGGTCGGTGAAGTCAAACTTTGAGCACCAGAGTGTAGCGACGCACAGATGGCGTTGAATGCACCGATCATATAGAAGGGCACGAAACACAGGATAGCTTTCTTTGACGTGCGAAGAAAATACCTCCCAGTTTCTCATTGCTGTGTCGATAGAAAAATTAGACCACATTTTACACACATGTATTCATCAAGGTCTTCTCACCCTAACCTTATCTTCCTTTAATCTAATCCTAATGTGAAACTGTCCCTAAACTACCCGTCATGTAGCTCGGACCAACCTTGATATTCCCCTTATCAAGTTAGCTTAACCCTGACCAGTCCTTAGCCTAAGCCGTAACTTAATCATTCCCAAACCCAAACTAGAACTTGACAGATATCCCGTTTAATATCATAGCACTTCACTGAGCGTAATTTATCCATGATTATTTACCTGGTTCCACTAACTTGCGGACTGAGTGTTCTAAGGCCATTGGTGTGGTGCACTCCTTTGATGCTTAAAGTATAACTTTGCTAAAAAGACAATTTTGTCATCCTTGCTGATGTTTCCGAGATAATGCAGACAGTAAGTCGTTGATTATTTTCCTCTGATTACGTAGATTTAGTGCATACATTTTGAGACTGCG
>OX235271.1:101997457-102025672 GCA_944472155.2 Trichobilharzia szidati | reverse complement strand
AGAAACTTCTCATCACTGTTTATACTAAACAGATTCTTGTTTGAAAGTTAATGAACTAATGTCACAGGACACAGTTTGTCTAAATTTGTATTCACATACACTTCCTATTTGAGGATATTTTTAGTCTTCCATCTCTTTCCTTTATCTTTTGATTTAAAAACATTCTTTACATGACTTATCTTCACTAAGATATTGTAACTTTGATAAACATAGACGTTCATGATATATATTCACTTCTGAGCACAATATATTATAGTGTTATAAATATATTTGTTGGACTATTTTTTATATACCGCCGTCAATGTACCTTTTAAACAAGAAGTAATACGATGATACTTCTGTCATATTTACTTTGATAGAACAAAAATAGAGAGCAAAGGAGAGACACGAAATGAAGATTAAAAATAGTGGGATGAAAAACAATTATTTTCATGTATACAAGCATTTACACATTGATAAGACACATTTGTTTATTCAAATTTAAGGGAAAAACAAATGAAGCAAGGAATTCCACCTTGTCGTGCATAAGTCTGCTGTAAACTGATTCTACGTGGCGATTTCTTACTACCATAAATTTGTGTAAATTATGTTAAGATAACAACAAAAATACCAACTTGAAACTCAGACATAATGGACGACTGACTTCTTTTTTCCTGGTACTAAATCACGATGTTAAATCAACTTCATTTATTCAGTAGAGAGAATCAAAATTAAGGACTTCAATAAGTTTCCAGTTTGCATCCGATATGACAAAGATATTGTGTAAAGGAACTGCAGAATTAACTGAAAGTACATAAATGATATGGTTATAGCAAGAAGAGATATGTAGTGCCCCTATATTCACTCTAACTGAACGCTTATTAAACTAATTCATGTATCCATCCTATACTTTTACAGAAACTAATTTTACGTATGTTTACTAAATATTGTCGATAATACGAGTGGACATTGGTTTTCTATTATTTTATATATACTTTGCGCGGTTACGTACACTTGTGTCTATTTCGCGTACTCCGAAGTTCGATTTAGCTGACAATACATTCTTTCAATTCTTCACTTGGGCTTTTCAATACATCTTTGTTAGTGTTTGGTCGTATGCAGCGTTTAGCAAATTGTATGGCTTGAAGACGTGGATGTATCATATTATATTAATCAGATTTGCATATACTGCAATATAGATGTATTCAGAATTAATAGCACTTCACTGATGAGTGTCAATTTAAAACAAGAGCCACGTCGGAACAAGTGAAATTAGTTCCGATAAAGAAAGGAAGACGAAATTCGCAGTATAAAATGATATCATTCTATTTCACAGGTTCTCATCAGCTGCAGACTACCTGAAATTTCAATGGTTATATAAATGATAATAACATACTTTAATGTTTGATTAGTAGTAGAGAAGAGATAAAATTGACGCATCCAAAAAAGAATGAAATCATTACAATTTTTAGTTTAAGTTATCATCATCAATTTATACACTTTCAGAGTTGAAAAGAGGGGGTAGGGGTAAGACAGAAAATAGAAAAATTGATTAACAGAAACAGTGTTAGCTTGTAGGTTCACATGGCAACTCCAAAAAACAAAAGCATTTACAGTTTATAAGATTGAGATTTGCTCAGTGAGTTGAGATCACTGATGACTAATCAAAATCAAAATTCAGTTACCAAGGGAGTGAGAGGTTAATCACACTCTCTTTCTGTATGCATAAGTCTGGTTTAAATCGTTTGATTGCGATCGCTTCGGCAAATCGTAGTAAATTTGCTGTCCTTTGTCTATTTAATATTTTGAAGGACTTAGAAATCTCGTAGAGATTTCTAAGTCCTTCAAAATATTAAATAGACAAAGGACAGCAAATTTACTACGATTTACCGAAGCGATCGCAATCAAACGATTTAAACCAGACTTATGCATACAGAAAGAGAGTGTGATTAACCTCTCACTCCCTTGGTAACTGAATTTTCATTTTGATTAGTCATCAGTGATCTCAACTCACTGAGCAAATCTCAATCTTATAAACTGTAAATGCTTTTGTTTTTTGGAGTTGCCATGTGAACCTACAAGCTAACACTGTTTCTGTTAATCAATTTTTCTATTTTCTGTCTTACCCCTACCCCCTCTTTTCAACTCTGAAAGTGTATAAATTGATGATGATAACTTAAACTAAAAATTGTAATGATTTCATTCTTTTTTGGATGCGTCAATTTTATCTCTTCTCTACTACTAATCAAACATTAAAGTATGTTATTATCATTTATATAACCATTGAAATTTCAGGTAGTCTGCAGCTGATGAGAACCTGTGAAATAGAATGATATCATTTTATACTGCGAATTTCGTCTTCCTTTCTTTATCGGAACTAATTTCACTTGTTCCGACGTGGCTCTTGTTTTAAATTGACACTCATCAGTGAAGTGCTATTAATTCTGAATACATCTATATTGCAGTATATGCAAATCTGATTAATATAATATGATACATCCACGTCTTCAAGCCATACAATTTGCTAAACGCTGCATACGACCAAACACTAACAAAGATGTATTGAAAAGCCCAAGTGAAGAATTGAAAGAATGTATTGTCAGCTAAATCGAACTTCGGAGTACGCGAAATAGACACAAGTGTACGTAACCGCGCAAAGTATATATAAAATAATAGAAAACCAATGTCCACTCGTATTATCGACAATATTTAGTAAACATACGTAAAATTAGTTTCTGTAAAAGTATAGGATGGATACATGAATTAGTTTAATAAGCGTTCAGTTAGAGTGAATATAGGGGCACTACATATCTCTTCTTGCTATAACCATATCATTTATGTACTTTCAGTTAATTCTGCAGTTCCTTTACACAATATCTTTGTCATATCGGATGCAAACTGGAAACTTATTGAAGTCCTTAATTTTTATTCTCTCTACTGAATAAATGAAGTTGATTTAACATCGCGATTTAGTACCAGGAAAAAAGATTTACTGTGCGCAGAGCTCCGCCCAGAACAGGCTGGACCCAGGAAATGCAAACCATATGCTGGTCAGATTGCAACTCTACGCATCATCATCGAGCAAGGCATAGAATGGACGTCAGTCCTATACCTCGATTTCATCGAATTTGAAAAAGACTTCGACAGCGTTGATCGAGAAGTAATTGAGACATTACTTCAGCACTATGGCGTGTAGCACGCCAAATCTCTATAACCCTCATTAAACGGCTGGTTATATGACAGTGGGACGTGTCAGTTGATCCACGATAGAGAATTCAGCGAAACCTCTGGAGTGAAGACGGAAGTAAGACAGGGTCGACTACTGTCCCCGATGATGTTCCTAGCTGTGATGGACTGGATTTTGCATCAGGCAGTGGGAAGTGAGAAGACTGGAATACGCTTCATCTATAGGAAGACTTTAGGCAGTCTTGATTTCGCGTGTGGATGATTTATGTTTAATGTTGCACAGGCTGAAAGACTTGCAGGTGAAAACCAACATACTGGCAGAGGAAGCTGGCAACTAAGACAGGACTCCAGGTGATGAAGATAACCAACCGACAGCAACAGCTTTCAACAGTCAATGTCAGCGAAACATTTTGAAAAACTTCCTTTCCCTGGCATGTCTGAGTCTATCGTCGCAAATATAGGATTCGCCAATGAGGGTGTCAAAGCGAACCAGTAGCGGAAAAGTAAAGTAAATATTTTTAAATCTGAAATCAGCTTAGAAATCTGCTGCGCTTAGCATGAAAAATGTAATTCGAATTTTCGACAGCACTGTTAAGTCAGCTCCTCCATATGGGTCAGAAACCTGGCACACCACAGAAATCTGTTTGAACAGGTTGCAGACTTTATCCGAGGCTGTCTTCGCTAGCCTCAACCTGAAAATCCGATGAATAGAGGGGATTAGCAACAAGAAACACTTACAATGAGCCAACGAATAACCCACAGCACAATAAATACGCCGAAGGAAATGAAGCTGGATTGGACACAACATACGAAGGCCGTCGAATGAAATCGCGCACCAGACAGGCCTTCGAATGGAACTCGAGTGGTTGACGAATAGTTGGACGTCCGATCGTGGCATGTAGAAGACAGTGTGAGAAAGAGACAACAGATTATGGGTAATTGTGGGGCCTGCAGAATGGGACTGAGGAGAACAGGACGAAGTGGCGATGTGATGCTGAAGCCTCGTACTCCACCCGGATTCGAAGAGAATAATAATACCTTTAACAAGGCTCATATAATGTAGCTAATCAATAGCTGTACTATTTTCTTTCACCCTGTACATCAACAGATTTACAAATGCAATGTGACTGCTCCCCTCCGGCTTTTGTCTCCAGGTGAGTGAACCAATGCTACCTTCTGGACAAGAAAGTTTATGAGAACTGCGTTAGAACCAATCTTCTTTGGTTGCTCTACTTGGAGGATGATACCATCCGAATGGTTCACAGATGACTGAATACCTCCCCCAAAAAATTACAATTGATATGATTATGAACAATAAATTTTGTTCGAGACGTCATCCAGTAAATAATACTGTTCCACTGTGTGATAGATCTAATAAACAAACAAATATGGAATTACTTACTGCCACACTGCCCGAGTTTTACACATATAGCAACGGAAACCTCTTAAGAGAATAAGAGGAGAACATGTGCTGGACGAGCAGTGAGGTTCCCAGAATACTTCTACGCTGTGTGCTGCACATCTCTGAGTGTGCCAGTACAACTAGACAAAACGGGATATCAGGAAAGTAATTTCCACCTTATGTCCAGTCAATTCTGTCTTGTATTCAGGGTTGGATAGTATTTTTGTAACCATCTGCTTCAAAACGATTTGCTAAATGCTGTGTTCTGTTCCACCTTTTACCATACTGTGACTTGCAGTGAGAGGCGTCTGCGGCTGAACTTATCCGGCATGTTTGTTGAAATTCCGCTCGGCAAATTTTTTTTGTCAATAATTTTCAATAAAATTTTGTTATATGTTTTCTGGATTGATAGGAATTCTCATTTCCTGGCTAGTTATGTTGGTGTCCGCGTCATTTAATCTGGCTGCGACACACTTAGCATATGATAATAATAATAATTTGCTTTATTCCAAAACAGTACTTGTGATACAGAATGGAATTCTCAGCATTTTTACTACAGTATTGCATCCAGTATTGGTTGTAATGATTAGTGTTTCATGCTGAATGCGTCAAAACATCTCTACAATGAAGAAGAAGGGGTAGTTGGGGGGTAATGTCATCTACACAAATAGTTTATTTCTTGTAGAAGCTGCAGCTTTCGACATAGTGTCATTCAATGAAGACTACGTCAAAATGTGGCTATTTTCGTGTGAAGAACAGTACTATTTTACAAAAGAATGCTATCAGTACATGGTAATCACCTATAAATGCCAACAGAACGTAAAACCAATGTGTAAACGAACGGCTACGGAACTGCAATCCAACATAACCGACTAACATGGACGAAAATGACCTTTGAGCGTTTCACTCCATCAATGACCTTGAGCATGCGGGATAATTTCAGCCCCATCTGCCTGCCAAAATTGGTAGACAGCAATTTACGTCAATGTTTGCATCTCAAATCTTGGTCATGAGAGGAAAACAAGAATAAAGACTAACTCAGCAGACGATCACAGCGGACTTAGCGTGGGGGCATACGATTAGCAGATACATAGTCTGCCTTCAAAGAAGCGGCCACAAAGAGATGATAGAATAACTTTCAGCGAGAAAACAACCAATCAGAAAACTCAGTTTCTCTGCTAATAATAACGATCCAGATCCTCCAAGTTTTTTGTGTGTGTCCATTTTATGCCTGTTTTCTCATTGCCCACTGTTTGTCGCATAATCCAGTCTACTGCAATCAAGACACAAAATATATATGTATACACAAAAATATATAAATACCTCTTGATTTCCTCAATAAACGATCTGTTTCCTAGCCCTTGTCTTCTGTCGTTACAGATGTCCTTCGATACGTTTACCTTCAAATACCAAGTGCTTATGAAGTAGAAGTCACTTATTTGATGTGACACATCTAAATCTGCATTGTAATCTATCAGTTTTACCAGCGATTAGTTGTGTACACTTCTTTTAGACTTCACTAAAAAATTCCTTAGCGTTTTGTTCATCATAGTGCTCTAAATAATCATTGCTCCGAAGATCTCTTTGATGGACCCTATGATATGCCTCCACATACCCTCTCAGTAAACTTAAATGCCACTCACACACACTCTCGAGAAGGCCATCCTTTTATCCTGATTCTAATTTCTAAAAGTGAATCATTCTGGCACCAGCTCTTCTGGAGTTTTAACCGTCTTCACAAAGTGTGTTTCTGGTATCGTCTCCCTGCCACAAACATGGAGAATATACACAGAAGGGAGTCAGTGTATAAAAAGATATATCACTTCAGTGTGAACCACTGTGGTAGACAAGCGAGCAAACAAAAAGCCATAACCTTTTTCAGACATGCCCACTTTTTATACAAGGTGGTCTGAAATACTTAACACCAACGCAGTTGGATGGATGCACAAAAACCGCAAAACGGCAGTGTGGTTGTCAAGCCACACTCTGGGAACATAATATGAAGTTCAACACCTTACCTGTGTAGATTCATTTTGGAAAAATTTAAATGTCGAATAAACTTTAGGCATCAGAATTTCTTCTTGAAAACTGTCAAAGAAGTTGAAGAACGAACGATCAGTTCATGGTTGTTTGCTCAAACCCAACTCCATTTTTTGGCGGGAGTCATCGATACTGCAGTCATCGTTCTATCGTTCGCTGTTTGTTAGAAGACGGAGAAAAACTATCAGAAACTTTGGTTACAATAACCTTGTGGTTGGTTCTGTATTGGCGCAAGAATATAGGATTCTTGAATCACCAATTTGTGTTCCGGTTTTTCGCGTTGGCTATTGACAATAGTTTCTGAGTCTTCTAAGAACAGTGTAAAGTCCAGGGTAGTTAGACCTGGTCATTGACAGCTTCTGATAGTTTTTGGAAGTATTTATTGTATTTGGTGGCAATTCGTCTTCCGTTGTGTCTGCAAATCTTCTTTCGTCAAGTGTTATTTGGAACTTCTCTGGATCATCTGGTAAAGTTCAGTAATGCATGGGCCAAGGAAAGGACGAAGCACTTTGGAGGCAGACGACAAAGTAAGTCTTGATGATTTGTTTAATGTCTGTAATGTCATGTCTGATGTTACGTTGGACAAGCATGATGTACCAGCCAGGGAGATAAGTTGCTTGAAGCCACCAAAGTTCGAGCTTAGGTGCTTTGAAGGGAATCCTGCTGACTTTCCTCACTTTGTGAAAGAAATCGAAGTCATCCTAGAGGGTTTGAAACTAAGTGATGAAATGAAACTAATGTACTTGCTGAGGTATTGTGCCGGAAGTGCGGCGAGTGCGATACAGTGCTGCAAGTTTTTTGCCACCTAGGGAGGGATACACGGAGGCTATGCGTATCCTGCGTCAAAGGTTTGGAAAACCTTCGATGATTGTAAGGAATGTATTCGAGGCTGTTAAGGGTTATGGTAGTCAATTACGAGATGACTCCAAGGCACTCACAGAGTTTTTGGATAATCTGATGACCTACAAGAATACGTTGGTTTCGATGAATTGCATGAGTGATCTGAACTCGAGTTTTGTCCTAGAGGTGACAGCGAGACGCCTACCTTGTTATGCATGAGATATTAGGACCTTGTAGACTACGAGCGAATTTAACTAATGCGCTGGCTAATCTGTCCTAATCGCCCGTCAACAACAACAATACCGCCGGGCACGCAAGGCAAAGAAAGAAGACTGGACGTTGATACGAGAGCTTTTACTGTCTCTAACAGCAGTCGAAAATGTTAAACAAAAACTCCGTATTTATACAGTTGGGAAAATCAATGTCATATTTTAAAAATATTAACAAACCATGGGAATTCGGTAATTAAAATCAATAATCACGCAGATGCGGGAAATCAATGATTATGCAAGTGTGGGAAATAAATAATGAATATTAATGAGTCACCTGTGTATATATCATACCTACTCGACTGCAAAGGAAGTGGGTGAAGATAAGTTCTCGTATAGAGGATGAAGGTTTAGAGCCAAATTTCGATGATATTCTGAAACTGGTGAAAAACAGTGTTAACCAAGCTATGAGCAAGTTCGCCAGTATACTGCATCCCATCACTGGAATAGAGAAGTCAGAGAGCAAATCGCAGTCATTTATGACGAAAGGGTCTCAGAGAAGTGAATATCGAGAAAGCTATATGGTGTCTAGTAATCCATATAAACTTAATGAATGTGACAGCTTTTGTGGGACGTCCCCAACAGATAGGTTACAAGTTGTGAAACAAACACGGTTGTGTTTTGCACGTTTGCAAGAAGTGCATACAAAGGCGAGCTGTGAAGCAGTGAGAAAGTTTAGTGGTAAGCTAAATGTGAAATCAGGTTATGACTCCACAAGTTTTCAAGGTATTACTAGTCAGAGTAAAGGTATAAAACCTTTAAGGATTCATGAGGAAGAACCCAAATCATCTACTGCTGTTATTAAAGAGGTTGGAAATGATAAAGTCGACCATATAAACGGCGATGAAGTGAGTATTTGTGATAATGATCATGAAAGTGCATATTTGTCCTTGGCTTATCATGATGAGACGAGCGGAATGCCTACTACTACTGAGTCAGGCAAAGGTTCTGTACAACTTGAACGTGAAGTAGAATTAAGGGCAGATGCGGTTGCAGAAGGTATGGATACTCATGAGACCGTCAGTGTAAATGATCAGCGTGTAGCCCAACTATCGACAGATGTTAAAGCTAAACTGGAGCTAATAATAAAAGACAGCAGTGGTGGTAATCTTGCAGTTAGACAGCCTTCTAAAGGTCGAACAGTGATAGCTTCTGATGCACCGTTAAGTTCATCAACTTGTATCAGTCAGTCGTCGTTGGTGTTGTCATCCACAATGAAAGGGATGTCCATGAACCCATGTGTCTTATACTTTGATTATGCTTGTATCGGTCCGTTTGAAAGGACGAAAGTCAATGGCCAGATTAGTGATGATAGGCCAACTTTGTATGAGAGTGTAATTGTAAAACTGACTTGCACGAATAAAGACCTTTCAAGTTTCAAGTTATTATTTAAATGTTTTCATCTTTGGTGTAAATTACTTTGTTCCTTCGCTTGGTTGGTCAGATATGTAGTATGTTTGTTAGTCATCTGCATTTCACGATACAATGTCACGGGCATGTTACCATTCAGAGTTGAGTATATAGATGATAGAAGGAGGTCAGCAAATGAACTCAACGACGATTTTCCAACTTAGGGCGTCAACCTGAGAAGGGCTGTAGGTGTACTGCTGTAAGTCCTACAATTCTTCAAGGGTAGTACGTCGAAGCGCAGTCCAGCATACTTGGTGTGTTGTTTGTAACATATGTTCATTTTGTATATATTGATTTGGTGTCATCTTTCATCTATTTGTTGGTTAATATAGTTTATGTTCGGACATTTTCCACTTGAATCATCAACCTGAGAGGGGTTGCAGGCGTACTTCTGTAAGTACTGCGATTCTTCAAAGGAATAACATCAAGACATGTTCTGCGAGGTCATGTGTACTGTTTGTATATATGCATGGTTTATCGTATCGATTGGTGTTTTTGGATTCATTGTGCTTATTTGTTGTTTTCGTACTTTGCTATATTGTATAATTTTGTTAAAATTTCGTCGTGCTTACTTCTGAAGTTGTTTCGAGTCTTCTACATCTGGGAATGAATTGATTGATGTTAAAGACAGCAGATGGGTTGTATACGCCGGGGAGGCTGCTGCTGAGAATGACATGCACATGTAGACAAGGATTAGCTGTGGAATCAATGATTGAGAATGAATGTTTCGATTCAGGCTG
Organism: Trichobilharzia szidati; assembly: GCA_944472155.2. Lineage (NCBI taxonomy): Eukaryota > Metazoa > Platyhelminthes > Trematoda > Strigeidida > Schistosomatidae > Trichobilharzia > Trichobilharzia szidati. Next base: position 102,015,806 of record OX235271.1, on the reverse strand, counting down.
GGGTCCCACACGCCGGGGAGCGACAGTGTAGACGACTGAGGCTTGCATACGTCACCGTTACTAGAACTGAGGCAGAATGAGTGACAAGTGATAGCAGTGGTAATTGGTAGTGAATAGATAAGAGGATGTGCGAAGAGTATCATGAGGTGCTGCTATGGTCACGTTGCTTTCTGCAAGAGTCATTCTGGCAAGTGGCGATTGTGTTGCAAGATGTCAAGACGATACCTTTAACTGGAAGGTGTAGGTCGTCGTCGACGAGTGAAATTGTGCTGTGGGTATGCCTGTGGTGTGTTGGCTTTGTTGTTTGTTTTCCATTTCAGCTTTGTCCTTGTGGCCCAGGTTCTCGCACTGATATCGAAGTCAACGTGTACTGGTCGTGATGGAAAAAAGGGAAAGATCCCTTTTTTGCCGGGGAGTGTCAAAGTAGTTGAAGAACGAACGATCAGTTCATGGTTGTTTGCTCAAACCCAACTCCATTTTTTGGCGGGAGTCATCGATACTGCAGTCATCGTTCTATCGTTCGCTGTTTGTTAGAAGACGGAGAAAAACTATCAGAAACTTTGGTTACAATAACCTTGTGGTTGGTTCTGTATTGGCGCAAGAATATAGGATTCTTGAATCACCAATTTGTGTTCCGGTTTTTCGCGTTGGCTATTGACAATAGTTTCTGAGTCTTCTAAGAACAGTGTAAAGTCCAGGGTAGTTAGACATGGACATTTACAAAAACATATCAGAGTGAGTATTCCGATAGCGATGGGTAACGAAGTGTTCATCGAACAGCCTAATATGTCCCCTGTTTTTGAGAAACTAGCACAATAATTTTCGACCATCTCTTAAATGAATGATGTCAGTTAACGCGCTGAGTTTCTTTTTTAGATTGCCTCACTGGTCTCGCATCAGTAATTCATGGATGACTGCAAGCCCTCTGAAGTCATGCTTCTTCTAGTGTGGAATGCATTTAGTGGAATAGGCCATTAAACGCTGCAATTGATGAGAACAATCTGCAGGCTAAACAAGTTTCGGCTCTAGACTTTGCTAATAGTAGTGGACGTTGCACTTTGTGGAAAATATCACCAAGTCAAATATATATGCAGATCTTGGAGTGTCCGCAGAAAAATGAGCTAACCAGTTAACATTGACAAGGTGTTACTTTTCAACATGGAATACTATTTTATTCAAGTATCTGATGTTTTCGTGCCAACCATTCAAAATGGTCAGGCACCGTTTCCATCTTACTGCAGGTACCTTCTGGGATTAATTTATTAGGAGACAGTAATCCTTATATAATTCCTAAAGGGTCGAATTTCAGAACTACGTATGACAAAACGGTTCCCTTCATTCGTTTCGCCCTAATATCTCGTGTTTGAAAGCGAAAACTGACAGTTAACCCATTCCATATCTAGCATCCCTTCATTGTGCTCGGTAGGTGAAGTAACTTAGATTTCCCATCCTGCATTATCTTCCTCTGTGGTAAGCATAATTTGTTCTGGCTTGTCACTAGTCCATTCAGTCTCATTAAATGTTTCTTTACCCAAGACTTGACTTAAATGAGAATAAACTAGCTAACAGTCGTCTAAAGTATCAACACGTTTTAGCAAATCGTCAACGAAAAACTTTTCTGGATACCTCAATAACTAATTTATCAACCTCATGATTGTTGTCAAAAATCATTCCTCATAAGAGATTGTCATAAAACATGTCCTGAACTCTGTAGAATACTCCACATGGCCCAATAAGCACCATGACAACCAATAACCATCTTTGTCATGCGGTAGAACAGAGACTTGGGAGAACTCCTTTTTTAGCATCGGCGGTGATTCCTGTTGACCACTGATGAAATCCAGTGAAAACAGCCAGCAGGTGGTTTGATTATTCGGAACCGATAAGTAAGTTCTCACGCAGAGAGATTCCTGAGTACTATGTAGCACAGTAGATTACAAGCAATAATTATTTGGGATTCATCGAACAGAACGGTGGATGGTACGACGAATGCCAAAATTGTTCACCGACATAATCCCTTCTGATAGTTTCAGTGAAATCCCTCCGAGCACATTATATTAACATACCGCTTGTGCGCAGCCCAATGGCGAGTATTTAAGCCCCTTCAACGAATCCACTAGAATTTTCAAGCGTTCCCTGTTATTAGGTAGCTGTTGTGGGTTACGCCTTGTAAATTCTATTTGACGATGTCCACTTTTTTAAGAGCTTTACGACCTTAGTTGGACATGGGCACGTAGTTACTCTCATCCTTAAACCCATTCTTATAGAACTTTTGGGATACTCTGTTTTTGCATTAGGTAACTTATGACTTATTATCCTAATTCTTTCTAGTGTCTTACTGTAAGGTCCGAGTAAAGTCTTCTCTAAAAGCGTTTTTATGGTGCAAGGTTCTTTAGCCCCACTGAACAGTTTGTGCCTAAACGCACTTTTGTCGCATTATAAACGGTTGGAAGCTTTATGTCTTTATTTTTAAATCCTGTTAAAGTGGAGCTGTGCAAGTAGCTCCAAGATATCACTGAGTTTATTATTTACACTATAGGGCTTCTACAACACAGTAAACTATCGCTGCTCGGATTTAGTAATTTATTAGGAAACTCAGAAGGATGGTACAGGTAAACAAATGGGAAATATATCTTCCCAATGATTTTAAGGCTTCCTTTATCTGTTGAATGATGAGTACCGTTTCTTAGTGTTTGACTTGGTTTTCTGCTTCACCTTCCCTTCGCAGTGCTTTAGAAGATAAGAGTTCAAAAACATTATCAACCTTCTACAGTATTACCAGCTGCCAGTCGGTAATTTGAGGAATTATTCTGACAGAAAAGTCACCTTCTGAAACAAAACCTTTTGCAACAGCGGCAATTTTTCAGCTATGTCTTTGAAATCCTTGATATAAAGGAAGATTATGGTGGAGAAAGCATTAGTTGAACTCGTTTACAAAATGGAGTAGATTGTGAATGCAGCATTTTAAGAAGTCAGTTGGTCAGGCTGTTTGAACGACTTCCAGCTCGCTCCCAGTTGGCTTCAACTAGAAATAACCCTCAGGATTGTTGCGTGACCACCTATCCCATCAAACCTGATCTTCAGTCACACTACCTGCCAACTCTTTGGTCAGGCCCACCCCCACCACCTATATTAATGCCTCGCGCAATTACTGACGAATGCACTTATAAGTTCAGTATTTCTATACATCGATAACTATTAGCCATATAATATATTTATCATATGCTTGCACCCTCTTTCCTTTGCAGTAATATTTTGAGTTCATTTCCCAAGAAACTGGTACACACTCATGCCAGCGAAAGTGGGATGGATGACACATGAGATGCCACAAAGTGGTGAGTAGTCGCCTACTAACAGGTTGCCATCATTTGAGTGATTTCTACTTTTGAAAGCAGTGATTAGGTTGCCAGCCATAGTTGTGTGTGAAAAGACCTTATTTTCCGCAACTCTTCGTAATATGGTTTGCACCGAAGACCCAATACCTCTTTTGATGAGGTTCTCTAAACTCTTACCAAGAGGTTGCCGTCTCTTTTAAGTGGTTATGGAGCGGCTATTTCATGCGACTTAAGGTGCAATTATGCATAGGTTTTGTAAGGAAAAGCTCACCTAATTACCTACGCTAGAAGTATGTAACGGCTTATTCAGTCGTCACTTCATCCAATTAACTCACGATTCCATACAGTTTTCCATTAGAACGAGATGTGAATCACATTCAAACGCTAGACAATTTAGATTGTTGCTCTTTAGGAGGTATGGTACTCTCTGAGTCGTCAGGTATATGGCTGGGCCGCTTTTGCATTTCGTTGCAGTTAAAAGACATTTCATTTTCCAGTGCATGGTCTTGGAGGTTTTCAGGTCAGCCTACAACCAGTCTGTGACTTCCGAAAATTTAATTGTATTCGAAACCTGTACATCACCAAAATAGAGAAGTGCTTGACAACTCAGACGGGAAAGCAAGCCATTTTTGGGAACCGACTGAATTTCCTTCCACTTAAGTAATCGATAGACCATCGTAGAAGAATACCACCAGTGCTAGTCTGTCTTATTTTGTGTTGAGAAGTACCAAGTGCTTTTGCAGAATCGGGAAAGACCACATGGGCTTAGACATTCGCCTCCTACTATGATGTCCATATATTCCTTGCTGACAGTAGGTTTGTTGTGCACGCATTTCCCTCCGGAAACTATGTTGTATTTCGTGAAGTGTGTGGTTCCTGTCTGTGTGTTTTCTAATTTGACCACCAGGGAGGCTTTCTAACACTTTTGAAACAACTTGAAGTAGGGCCTCTGATCTACAATTTATTATATCTTACCTATTCCCGTTCCCGGAAAATGATCATAGAACAAATATCTTCTCGTCATTATGCTGTCTGAACCCAACTAGTGTTGACTCAGGTCACATAATGGCCACAGTGAATTCAAATATCATCGCAAACTGGGGATATTCCCAGGCCGGGTTTAAACAGTTTCCTTAGGATCATCGTGAGGCTGACGTTGAATGTTTCTATTAATTTATTCCTGGCTGTTCAACGAAACAACTACCTTGTCTTTTGACAGAGATGCCTATCATATTGTTTAGCCTTATGTCTGAGATGGAACTGAATGTTTTGTGCATTTCCATACTAGTGAGACACTATTAATTGAGACATTTTAGGTTTTGTTTCCTACATAAATTATTGGGATTTATAAGGAGCAAGATGGCAAGGTTTGCTTGAAATGACTTCCTGTCGCTCAGAGCCCTTGTGTTACGATGTTTCTGAACGTTACATACACTTCGTGGTCAGCCTGCTTCCTGAAGAATAGAGTTTGGCCTAATTAATGCTCTGTGTTTCACCTTAACCACGAAGAATCTTACCTTAGACTTAAGATGACTAGAGGGACTATGGTTGAGATCCTCTTTACCATTTCTCAGTTTAAAGCAGTGGGTCACACTACCCGATCTGTGGGCCATGTGTCACCTGGAGATTTTCCCATTATGATGTGGCGAGGTATGCCAGAATATAGGTAAGGTCACGTAGCATCCCACTCTTAACATATGTAAATAACCAGGCCAAACGGCGTTGTCACAGTATGGTAACTACCCAGAAGAATTTAATCTGAATGTTTTCTGTTAGTAAATAATTCCCAGTCATTATATGATGCAGTTTCGATGGCTTTCTACCATTATTTCACGTAGTTTTACCCCCTAATTTCTAAATCAAACCAACACTTCTGTTTAAAGCTCCCTGATCAAAAACTGCCCCCAGGTTGAGCGATAGGGCTGTTGAGCCTGACGGCATTGACGTTCACGAATTGTACGGAGTATACTGACGCAAGATATTATACCAACAACTTCTGTAGTATTCGTTCTTCGTGTTCCAAAGACAAAGCAAAAGGCCAGATTGATCAACCAAAGTACGTGATATATTTCGGGACCAAATCGTGAACCGTGTGGAGTGCTTAGCTGGCTAGTGATCGTGCACGCACGTGACACGACGGAGTACCAAATGGCAAGGATGCTTCACCGGAAGCCTTCAGCTAAAAAAGTCGACTTAAACAGTGAGGGTCAGCATCCACTGTTGAGTGATGATTGCTGCGGTCAATAATTTTGGGGAATTATTTACCGCTACAGGGCCTTAAAGTCTCCAGCAATAACGATTTGATAACAGCACAGGTTAGGGTTCTGAGAAGTCACTGGTTGTTTTCTGACTGAATGTAGTCGATATATATTATATCAAATAGATGCTTAGTGCAGCAGGTGCTGAACAAATACTGTCTCGAGTTTGTAAGTTCAACTGGTGGTCTCTGTGTTCTCCGGAAACCCGGTCTCCGCTAAGCTTCCCAGGGTTTTGTTGGTTACCTCTAGTATATATCCTAGTCATGCGGGTGATTAGCTTTCGAGTTATTTACAGTGTATTTTGTAGAGACTTTCTAGCTATTTTCAGTCGTACAAAATATATCTACACTGGTGAAAAATGTAATACCCATAGTTAGGGTCTTACATGATGCCCGATATTCAGTATTAATTAGCTGTATACGAACATTATTACACCAGCAGGTCATATTAAATGTGAAAAACATTTGATCTTGCCCGATTATGTCAAATGTGAATATTTCCAAAGTTGTTATAGTGACTCAATCTGTGTCAAATCATTGTACTCTAGGTCATTTATGGGAGCCTCCTATGAATTTTTCAAATGTCGTGGTTTTTAGTCTTGACACCTATTGTGTGAAAACTGATGCGTTATGTCAAGGAATAATACAAAAAGTACAAGAATTATAATTAATAATTTTTTCAATCAGATCATAGATTTGTTCAGTATATGACTCCCAATCTGTTGATGAAAAAGACTAAATCAGAAGAACCAGTGCGTGTTTTCGCTGTCAACCTTTCTGGCAAGAATAGTGATTACAAAATTGAAATTATTGAAAACTTGGAACAGTTTACGGAATTAAAACAGCTGAATTTATCGTATAACCGTATCTACAAAATTAATGGGTTATCAAGTTTGTGCCACCTCACTTCGTTGAATATTTCACATAATTCCATTAAATCTCTGGATGGGATTCAGTCTTTGTCTAATTTATTGGTACGTTGGAATATTCTCAGTTTATTTTGAAGGCACTGAAAGCTAACGATAACCAAATAACATCGATCCCAAAATGGTTGTGCAAGCGGCTTCCAAAATTGAAGACTATCCATTTGCACTGCAATCGAATCGACTCCGTAAGTTTGTTTGCTTTCGTTTTATGCTGTCAGTTTTATAAATAAGATGGATCATTTTTTTTTCTAGTTACTTAAATGGGTCTATTACAAATGAGCTTCAGCTTCGTCTTAGTGTGTGAACTTGTTTTCTACTGTGGAAACTTTATTAAAGATAAATTTTCTGTGACTAACAGATACCTTTTCACTTATCACGTTCTGTACACAGTGTTGGCGGAATTAGTAACCTAATACATTTTCTGGACTGATCTACCCGTCATCGCTCTTGACATACATGTCCTTAAAGATTCATTTTCAAATTAACGTAGTGCATATGAATGTACGTGCGCCGAACTGTTACTCATTCAGGTGCACGGTAGTTTTTCCTCGCTTACTCAGATAGTTATTTCTATAACTTGTAAGTTTTGGTTTTTCAACCAAGTTGGTATGTTCTATTGAAGAATGTTTCCTTGTATATTTATTAATAATTATGGAGTGGATTAATAGTTGTTTCTTAGTTGCCTCAATCTAGAAAACAGTCCTGTAATATGTGTTAATGTTTTCATATCTGTTTCAAACCGAATATGTAGTCCAGTGATGCCTGAAATACTAGATTAAGTGATTCCTCAGGTCCACTTTCTTCAAAAATTCTGATTACCCCATGAAATATTCACTCACTGTGTTATTTGATCAGTGATAACTGTCTTGTGTGTATACACTTTTTTACATTTAAAATCCAAGTGATGGACCATGCATGTGATGAAAAGTAATGAGTGATGACGACAGACTTTAAAAACATTGAAGTCAGTTAAGAAAAAGTGACGGATGAACAAAAAGGGTTTTCCAAAACGTAACAAGTGTTGGTTGTCCTTAATGGATGAATCCATTGGAAACATTAAGCTTTCACCATTTAATCTGCAGATTGTTTGATATGTTTAACTGAGTATACCAAATCTAAAAAGCTACAGTATCCACTTCATTCTATGAATTACTCCGGATATTCCCTAAAGTGGATGTGTATTAATTTAATGCATAAAATTTGATTTCGAATAATAAAATACCGTGAAAAATTTGACCAAGCATTTCATTATTCTTCCCATGTGTGTGATAACGAGATAGATTCAAAAACCATTCCAGCCTTCTTCGTCCCCGTGTGACCTGAAACTAGGCTTTCTCAGTGTATTTTTGGATATGAGACTTTTCACTATTGATGATTAAAAATATTGACACCGTTTGAAAGCATACATTTGATTTCTACAAATTATATGTTTCAGAAATACATTTTTATGTCAATTCCTTTATAGCTAAATTTAAAATAGTTTTGTATTTTTAAAATGTCATTTACTTCTAACCCTATAGCTTCATCAAATAACATATATGCGATCTTTATCGAACCTAACAGTTTTCACATTCGAAGGCAATCCAGCAGTTGACCAACTAATAGTCAGTGCTTATAACAGTTGTAGCAGTGGTGATGAAGCCGTATTAAAGAATGCTATTGATAAATTCGATCCTAATTCAGTTTATCGAATCTTCGTTATATTTCATTTAAACTCACTCATATTGCTTGACAACAAGGAAGTTCTTCCATTTGAAAGACAAGTGGCTGAACAACGGTTTTCCCAAGGTAAGATTATGAAATCCATTAGAGTTACCAGTCGTAATTTCGTAACAAGACTATAAAACTTGACATGAATGTTTATTTTCATTTCTTCCAGTCGAAGTATCTAGGTATTTAGAGAAGTTGGATAAGTGCGAAAATCGTTTGAATGAAGTAGAAAATAAGAAATCTTCACTGGAAAAGGACTTACTTAACCATCAGTCTAAGTTAAATGAAGCTTTGCAAGAAAGGAATTTGGAAAGCGAATTAATATCTCATTTAGAAGAAGAGTTGCGTGCTAAAGATAAATTAGTAAGTCGAATCTCCGTATAATTTCTACTTGTAATTCTGTAAAATTTGTATGGTTATTAAAAACAAATAAGGGAACATTTTGGTTTTAGATTCCATTCAATTTCGCTCCAAAGTTTCCCTTACCGTCTATTAAATTTGCAAATGAAAGCAACGCTTAGAGAATTCTCAGAACTATTCCGAAAATAAGAAGGCTTCTCCACATTAAAAGCATTCACTGATAAGGACGGATTAGTTTTGAATAATCAATTTATCACATAGGACGTAAGAAATCATATTTAAATAACCACTAGAAATTCAGTGCTCCTGCAAATTGCTTATCTAATTATATGTATTTATTCAATGAATACAGTAAGGTACCAAAAAATCCATATTTTTTATCCTAGCAGTTGATGAATCATTATTTTAAATATTTTTCGCTTATGTATCATATTTCATAGTATAACCGTGATTATCAGGTAGAAGTTTCCGAACCTGTTGTATCTGGAATATTATTAAACTCTTTAAAAGGATATATTATAGTATTTTGTTACTATTTGTCGCCTTTCCTATATATATGCAACAACAATCAAACCTTGACTAGCATTTTAAGAATAATGCATGATAGAGTTTTCTGTCGAATTGCTGAATACTCCACACTTATTGGAAACAACATTCCATCAAACTTGAAATATTTCTTCGATATAAAAAAATCATCATTGCCATATGATTTGTGTATGATTTCATTCATTTCGTCGGCGAAGTTAGTAAACTTAATGTTGTGTAGATGTTTTTTGACTACTTATGAATAGGTCATTCTAAGTGATAAAGAATCAGTTTTCGGAGACAGCGTGATGAAATAAGTTTCTACTCTTATGTTAGCAAAAACTTTTATCAGTATTTACAGTGGTTTAAATGTCCTGCTAAGGAGCTGAAGTGTGTGTGTGTGTGGCTCAGCCTAGAAGTTAATGAGAGATTTCTTTTGTTTTAATTACATAGGTAGGTGCTTTTGAAGTCTGATAAGAAAATCCATGGACTAATCACTCATGCCAATTACTTTTTTGCTATTTTAATGGATTACTTCATGTTAAAATGTATCATTTGCCATTGTAGGACACTTTACAAACTTGTACATTTTTGTCAATTCAGAGTATTTCATTTATGCCACTTATAAAAGATGAGGAGTATATTTATCCACCTGAATCAAGGTTACACTAGTGTCAGAATTTATAATTAATGAACATTTCGTACATACTTTAAAACTACTACGCTGCATAAAGCAGTTGACAAGCATTTGTGAGAGTAATAACTTTTGTACAATTTATTAAGATTGTATATTTTGTGTCTATTTTTTATTCTATGGGCGTTATAAATTTTATTTAGGACAGCTTAGTAATATGAATTTTTTATTTAGTCTGATGACTATAGCAAGGTGGGAAAGACAATCAGCTATTCAAATATTTGTCAATCCTACATCTATACAATATTTCTTTCGAATTATCTGGCATTCCACTTTATTTTAGTAATTAGAATAGTTGTATATATATATATATCCATTTATTCACTTTCGTATGGTTACCGGATCTTTTTGAAAAGATACTTTATAGTCATTCATCTCTGCTGCGTAATGCCTGCGCAAAAATAACATTATTGAATATATATATATGGATTTAGAGTATTCTCTGTGAACTAAACCGACTTCTCAACGTTGAATTTCGCACTAAAGTGCAGCATTTCAAGTTATCGCATTCCAAAGAAGCAAAAATGAAGGTAGGAAAAAAGGAAGTGCTGGAAATCTATAGTAAACGGAATTGTATGGGAGATGGCATAATTATACGTATAATAATGGGAACTCAGTAGATCTGGGAAATCGCAGAGTGAATACATCTGTATCATTGAGAGCGATTTCTAGCCTCAGTTTGTCTTATTTGCAGTATGCTTGGTTGGGATGATTTAAGCTAAATAGTTACATTAGATACTGACACGGTTCAACCAAGCAATAGCTGGTGGTATGTTTTTAATCTAGGTTCTGAAATATCTGAGAATTTTATATCTGTTTATACTCCTTAAGCACACCTCAAAAAATGTAAGTAGTGTAGTTACTAAATTGTCCATTTTGTTTTATGTTTTCCTCTCATTTTGTAACCAATTATGTCCGTTAATTTTCCTTACACAAATTATTATGTATGTAGACGTAATTTTGGTAACTGGCTTAAAATGTAGTTGTTTAATGGGTGGGACAATAGTCACATCTATTTTTACCCTATTAGGTCACTAGGTAATTTAAGGCTGTTTAAATTTTCACACTGTTGATTGCATTATTTCAGCATTTTTTATTTATATAACTAAAGCTGTTTAACATTGGCTCTATATATTTTACAATTTCGCATAGCTTCATTCCAAATCACAGGAACTAGCTCGTGCATGCTTAAAACACTTTGAATTGGAACAGGAATTAGCTTTTCATAAAATTGATGAGAAGTTGAGTTTGGCTGATTTATGTCTACCGAAACAAAACAATTCATCTAATATATATCAAGTGAGTTGTTCTTTTATTCCTATTTTGTATAAATACATTTTTAATGGATTTGACATGATATTATTCCAGCTTTTTACTATTAGAATAGAAGTAATGAATTAATCGTGTATTCTACGTGTTTTCAGTTATTTAAGTAGACTGATGTGCTTGTTGAACTGTAAATTTCAACTTTTGCTGATTTTTTTTAATCGTTTTATTCAAGTATTTGCTAGAAGGAAAGAAACACTATCACTTTAGTGTGTTTTATAAGATGTGAGTTGACTATTGAGTTGTGTTACGTTAACTACGCTAGGTGTATTTGATCTAATTGATGCTGAAAATGAGAAAAAATCTCATGGCAGACAACAGTCAGATTAATCGAAGGTCTACAACTTTAAGGCGTCCTGCTTAAATCACTGGGCTACCAGAATTTCCATCCATCTGAGTGCTTAAACTCTTCTGCACTTCTTATTGTTTTAATCGTTCACTTATATAAGATGAGCAGTACATGAACTAGCGCGCATATTTAATTAGTTTCCCAATAGATACTATGCAGTTTTCGAAGCAATTGAAGAAATGTACAGAATTGGTTCTCTCCTCATATGAAGCAACATCACGATAAATGATGTACCTCAGATTATTGCTTTACATGTAAATTCTATATGGAGAGGAAATATTTTAGAATTAAATACAGTGAAAATTTCTGTAATATATGTTCGCATATTGTCTGAAATAAAGCCTTATTATTAAAAAAATGCACTGCAAATATTTACAATGATATCGTATTAGCAGTTTATGTAAGAATCAAGGGTGCTGCAAGGGCGTACTACATTTAAAAACAACCAGCTCGAAATGTATCTCCCGTTATTTATCTCATATAGATCTATACATTTTTGTAATATGGCTTATTATTCCTGTCTGGTTATCTGAGTCTGATATGAAAACAACTTACCAAAACTAATTTGAAATAATGATTTAATTTTCATCATTTTATAACGATGTGAATTCACCGGTTGGATAGTAATCTTTGATTTATCTCTTAAATTTCTACTCCATGTCATCAATAATTATTCAATTACCTTGTTAACATGAAAAAGATACTTTGTAATTCTTTTTATTTTGTGTATAATTTCGTGGAAAAAATGAATAAAGAGGACAGTACAAAGTATTTTGTATCTTACATCTAATTATTATAATAATAATATATAAAAAAAGCTTTATTTCAGACAATATGAGAACATGTGGTACAAAATTTTCAGCGTATTTACTTCCAAAATAATTTTTTCTTCATACAGGATTTACATGTAAAGTAATAATTTGAAGTATATCTTCATTTCGTTGAAGAATTATTATTATTGTTCCCTTGGGTTCCTAGTGGAACATAGGCCTTCAACTGCACGTCTCCACTTGCTTCTGTCTTCTGCTGTACTTTTCACCTGCATCCATGTTAATCCATACTATTTCCACTCCTCTTCACATGATCTCCTCCATGTCACCCTTGGACGTCCCACTCTCCGCTTCCCTTTCGGGTTCCACTCGAGCGTTGGCCTGATACGCGATGTCACCCAGCGGCCTCCTCAGCGAGTGTCTGATCCATCTCCACCTTCTCCTGCATATTTGTTGAGCAATTGGTTCCTGTTTTGTTTGTTCCCATAGCTTCTTGTTTGTGATTCTTTCCGGCCATCTGATCTTCAGTATAGAGCCAGCGAAGACAGTTGTTGATAAAGGTCTGCAACAGGCTGTTGGAAATATTCTTTGTGACCCACCAAGTTTCTGATCCGTATAGAAGAACTGATTGACTTGACGTTTGTATTGAGAATCCGAATTTTGTTGTTGATGCTGAGTGACGAAGATTTCCAGATTGGTTTCAGGTGGTGGATGAATGTGTTTCTCGCCTTCCTGATTCTCGATTTGACATCCTCGTCCGTTCCTCGTGTAGTTGAGACAATGCTCCCTACCTAGATAAGTGAATGAAGTAACCTCTTTCAAATCCCTCCCGTTGATGGTGATTGGTGCTGAATGTTGCTGCTCTTGTTGTTGTTGTTGTTGTTGGTCGTTGAAGAATTGCACAGCGTTTACTTGGAAGCAAGTTAAATCACAATGCAAGTTCTTGTGTAGGTCATGTGATATAACTGAACGATTAAAACAACGATAAATCCAAATGTAATTAAGCATTTTGTTGGAAAGCAACTCCGGTAATCCAGTGATTTAAGCAGGCCGCCTTATTTGGTCTTTTTCATAGTATTGTTGTTATTATGCTCCATTGTGAAGCATTATATTTTAGTGTGATGCTTTGCATTTTACCTTACTTCTATTAACCCTTCTGTGAGTTAAATATCGGTGGTAGACTTCTTTGTTATTCAATATTTCCTATTCACCATTTCATCTGTGGCTGTGTGAAATAAGACTTCCATGTACGCTCCTGTCTACTTTTGAATATTCCTTTATTAGTGCGTAATCATTTAATCATCTGCTCATTTTTACTGTTATGTCTGATGGAACTGGAGAGGAAATCCACTGACAATTTTCTAAGTAGAAGCGTAAAAATAGCTTTTTATTTTGTAGTTGTCATGCAGTTTGTGTATTTTAATGAAATAAGGCAGTTCGATATGAGTAATAAATTGTGCTCTAAACGTCTTCAGTAAACATTAATGTATAACACTGTGAGACTTTATCAAAATAAATTTTACCCAAAATGGAATTATGCTCTACCACAGTGCACAAGTTCTATTCTTATATCAAGGCAGTTCGGGAATTATGTGTAAGGCCTCAAACTTATTTTAGATGTGTGTTTGTATGTAGCTACTAGCCATCGTTTTGATAAAAGCATTCTCTTGTTAAATGAACAGTATTATGCACTTCAGTTCCTACCGTTCCACCAAGTGATTGCTAGGGAGTAACCAGTTGCATACTGTTCAGTGTGTAGTGGTGACAGAATTCTATGAGGGAATTTTACAATACGGTTATCTAGCAGCTACTATACTGATTTGTGTTTCATAAAAGAAGAGTAGATACAGGAAATCTTACCTAATTTAGTGTTAGTCTAAAGACCAACTTGTGGCTTCACATGAAAGTGCGTCATCTTTAAATATGTCGATATTCCAACTTTGAAATCCTAAGAGTAATACTATATATAGTTCTTAGCTCTTATGTTAATTTTGATTTCATTGAAATAAACAGCGTGCTTTTTCAAATGACATATTGGATGATCTTACTGTAACTGAATATTACTCTTTTTTCCAATGAAGTATAACTATGCTAACGGGATGATGATGATATCATAATTCCCTTTTGTCAATACCTAATCTGTTTCAGTCGGGAAAATTCTCTTTTGCGAAGACTTCATTTTCACAGCTGTGCAGTGTACAGTTTATATGAATCTCTTCTAATATCTCATTCCGAAATATTAAAACTAATCTGTATGAGGATTTAGTGGTGAAATGCTCGCCAAACATGCACATGATCTGGAAATGATTCCCAGCCAACGCATTCCTAAACCACTCCTAACCACCAGTAATTCGGTGGGTAGAGAAGGAACGTTAGGTGTGAGGCTAGCAACCTCACCCCATGAGAACAATAACAGCACAACTACCGAAACTTCAAACCTCAAGCTTGAAGCCTTATGTTCCATTCGGAACGCAGAAGAATGAAAAAAATCTATGTATGAATGAGTTGTAATAATTTGTTCACAGGGCAATCCCTATTATAATATTTTGTCTTTCTTAAAGGCAACGATTTAGTTCAGATTAGCGAGTTGGTGAATCCTCACTAAAGTTTTCTAAAAATTTAAATGTACTGATGTGATGACAGGACAGTTTGTAAAAAATTCCATTTTTCTGCTGATTGCTGTAAAACGGCCTTCGGCACATAACAAAAATGTAGCTGTTGCTAGACTTAATTATTTCTTTATTTAATGCTTATGGTATTTCCAACCTATTCTCTTTCTAATGCATATAATGTCACTAACAACATGTGCCTATATTTTTATGTTATCTGGGTTTACCGTATTTTCCTTCCCACTGATCGATAAAACCTGAGTGTCTACCATTTTTATTCTCTGTAATCTAATTGGCTAATATTAGGCTTCAGTACTTTCATTATGACTCATCGTGTTTTTCTCCTGTCTGTGTCCATTAGACAATCCATATGCGAAACGTTTGTCAGGCATTAAATTTACCAATTTTGCTTTTTTGTTTTAAAGACACGTTATATTCCACAAAAAGAGAATGAGGTTTCTACTGGAAGATATCAGTTTTACTAATATAACCAAAATCTCTGTCTTGCTGCTTGTAAAAATGTGTCATCAAGTGAATATCTCTCTCCGTATTTTTTTCTCGTTAACATAATGTACAGTAGTTATGTCGGTGAACTTCACTTTCATTCTGCTTCATTTATGTCCCACCTGAGAAACTGGTTAGTATCACACAAATTTTCAGACAAATTGTGACTCATAGTCTACTGCGTGAAAAACAGTTTCATTATTATTATACCAACAGGAAACTTGAGCATATGAAGCTAAAATAACTACGACTTTTCATAGTGCCCATTATATTATTATTATTGTTCCCCTGGGTTCCTAGTGGAACATAGGGCTTCAACTGCACGTCTCTACTTGCTTCTGTCTTCTGCTGTACTTTTCACCTGCATCCATGTTAGCCCATTCTATTTCAACTCTCCTTCACACGATCTCCTCCATGTCACCCTTGGACGTTCCACTCGAGGGCCTGACGTGCGATGTCACCCAGCGATGCCTCCTCAGTGAGTGTCCAATCCATCTCCACTTTCTCCTGCATATTTGTTGAGCGATTGGTTCTTGTTTTGTTTGTTTGTTCGCATAGTTTCTTGTTTGTGATTCTTTCCGGCCATTTGATCTTCAGTATAGTGCGAAGACAGTTGTTGATAAAGGCCTGAAACCTGTTGGAAATATTCTTTGTGACCCGCCGCCAAGTTTCTGATCCGTATAGAAGAACTGACTGACTTGAGGTTTGTATTCAAAATCCAAATTTTGTTGATGATGCTGAGTGACGAAGATTTCCAGATTGGTTTCAGGTTGATGAATGTGTTTCTTGCCTTCCCGATATGCGATTTGACATCTTTGTCCGTTCCTCCTGTAGTTAAGACAATGCTCCTTAGATAATTGAATGAAGTAACCTCTTTCAAATCCCTCCCGCTGATGGTGATTGGCTCTGGATGTTGCTGCTGTTGTTGTTGTTATTGATTGGTTATTTTCATAACCGCCGTCTTCACGTCGGTCCAGTATATCCCTGTCTTCTCACTGTCTGACGCATAATGCAGTCCACCACAGTTAGGAATATCATTGGTGATAATAAGCACCCTTGTCTGACTCCTGTGTTTACTCCAAACGCCTCGCTGAGTTTTCCGTTGTGGATCACTTGACACGTGCCGTTGTCGTACAGCTGTTGAATAAGGTTGATGAATATTTGGGGTACGCCGTAGTACTCGAGTAGTTTCTAAATTACATCGCGGTCAACGCTATCGAAGGCCTTCTCAAAGTCTATAAAGTTGAGGTAGAGGTTTGATTGCGATTCCATGCTTTGTTCGATGATGATGCTTAGAGTTGCAATTTGGTCAGAACATGATTTGCCTTTCCTGAATCCAGCTTGTTCTGGTTGGAACATTATAGTCTGTGAAATATTCATACATAGATTACAAAGGTAGTTTGTGAGCGGTATATCAGACGGATGTGTACGAAATATAGCAGTCAGCAAATACTTTATATTTTGTAAAGACTGTCTTTATGCAGTTTTTTTATGTTGTTGTCTTGAACTACATTTTACTGGCTAGTACATGTGTTACGTACGCCTAGTCTTCGCCTTCCTCGACAGGCAATATTAACTGACATAGGATCAGGTTGGAGAAAAGTTGGAGATGGTCAAATCAAAACCTGGCATCAGTCAATGAAATCTTTGACAGTTGGTTTGAGACACGTAGGTTTGGTGTAGGTTGCTTAGTTGGGGTCCTTGGGATGCTAAGGACCAATACTTGGAGACATTTGGTAATCGTTCTCAATAGCGCAGATGCATTCCCTCTCAGTGAGCTTCCATATCCAATAAACCCTATTGTTTTTCCACTTACTATTCTTTCTCCCTCACATTTCTGCTTATTATCGTTCTTTTGAGTCTCTTTTTTTCTCTGTTTTGTCTTCCTTCGTGTGGTACATCGAGTGTGGTAACTCGAACTACTGCACTTCTGTGCACAGTTCTTTGTTGAAACCAGTCTGTCAGTCAGTCAGACTGTTACAAAAGTAAAATACTTAATATTATGCTTAGATAATTTACACTTTTGATAGTTTTATGACTGAATCCCTTAGATAACGAACTAATAAAGTACAGATGTAAAAAGTAACTGTACTTAATAATTCAACGAATAAAGTAATAACACCTACCGAATTGTTTGCTTATGGTTTACAAACGAAACATTCTTTTTTATTATTGATAACCATGTCACAATTTAAGGCTGTGTTCACAACGATGATTTAACTTTTGAACTCTTTTTGTGATGCTCTGTCTAAGGAAAGTAATCAGAACATTTAACGTTTGTGTGAATTCAGTATACAAGCCTACCACCCATAGTCATCACAAAATCAATACATTATTGAAGATCCAAACGCCCATAATTTCTATAAAACCATAAAGGTTATTTCCTAGATGAAAGTTAACCTGATATTATCTTGGATTGTTCCTTCCAACTTTTTCTTTTACTTCCGTTACAATTATCCGTTTATCATTCAGTTTTAGACAAACTCTATGGATTTATGAAAAATAAACGCCAACTTGTGTTGTATGTTGATCAGAATTGGTTTATATAGCTCATATATGATTCTCTTACTCCAAGTGGATAAAGTAACTATATATGTGTAAAAAATGTTTCATATATAACGAATGGTGTATTATAGTTAACTATGATGGGGGTAAAAATAAAATTTTTTCGAAGTAGGTGAGGTAAAAGATGACCTCGGGAATCGTCGTCAAACTGAGTGAGTTTTCCGGTAGGAATAAATAATAGATGTCGCTTTAAGGATCGTACTACTGTTTAACTTCAGCATTCTGTGACCCAAATATAGAATAGTGTTTGGTTGAGACAAGAGTAAATTGACATTAAGACTATGTGGGATAACAGAAGGGTTCGGCAGCATAGTTGACAGAGAACTGAGCCTCAGATTCGAATCCTGTTGCAGCCCAGGCTTTCAATTACACTCCCAATCATCACCCATCACAACAAGAAAAATTATTATTTCAAGGGT